>SZWC01001782.1:64408-80726 GCA_023375785.1 Penium margaritaceum | reverse complement strand
ACCCCCCCCCCCCCCTTGTGATTTGTGACGTTCCTGTTGACCTGTACACTTTACTGTGACCACTCGGCCATGTCCATACTTGTGCACATCCCTGATGCGGACCCTGGTGCTACCGGTGCGTCATCTGGTGGCGGACTGCCAGCTTGGAGCTGATCGACGACCGCTCCAGAGCTGTGGACGCTACTCGGGACCTCTTGCAGTTTTTCTACAGCACGCAGGACTTTATCGGTGGACTGGCCGTGGGCCTAATTTGCATGTTTTTGCATTGTGTGTCCACCGTTTGATGCTAGGTGCATGCATGTGACCAGTCGTAGCGTCCGGTTTGTGATTTTGCACGTCTAGGTTCAGACGGCGTAGCGTTCTCACATGTGTGCGCAGAGTTACGGCCAAAATAGTGGTTTTGGGCCGGTTTTAGGACAGACCTTGCACTGCCGCGTGCGACACCCGCCGTGCGCCGCGGCAGGTACTTATGCCATGGACCTGTCATTTGTCATCTCTCTCTGCAAATGCTATTGAAGCATTCTGACACTTTGTCTTGCGTCTCCTAGCCAGACCCTTGTCGGTGTATGCACGACTTGTGACTATCGTTACCGTCTGACCAGGCACTGACGCCCAGTCAGCGGTTGTGTCGCTAGGAAGCTTCCACGCATCTTCTCATGGTATCAGAGCGATGAGACAGTTCTCACCGAGCTACGTAGTAGAGACGTAGCATAGGAGCAACAGTGAGAGCCACTGCTGCAGCAGATCCACAGGGACCCGTCGACGATAGTAGACCGGTATCGACGTCGTTCACCATCACCACGTGAGACTGCAGTCGTGAGCAGCATTCAGCAGCAGCAGCAGCAGCAGCATTGCATCAGAGTAGCAGCACAGCAGCAGCGGCGGCAACAGCGCACAGTAGCAGCGTGCGGTGGCAGCAGAAGAGCAACAGCGCAGTAGCAGCGGCGACAGCAACAGCAGCGGCGGCAGCGACACAACAGCAGCGCAGCAACAGCGGCAACAGGAGCGGCAGCAGCAGGAGCAGTAGCAGCGCATCAGCAGTAGCGGTAGCAGCAACAGCGGTAGTAGCGCACGGCGGCTGCAGCAGTGTGTAGCAGCTGTAGCGCGCAGCAGTAGTAGCAGCAGCAGCAGCAGCATGCGGCTGCTGCCACAGCCGTGCGCGCAGCGGCCAGGCGGCCGCCCCACACGCCGCCGCGCGGCTGCTGCTGCAGCTGACAACGCAGCAGTAGCCGAGCGGAAGCTCCTGCGCACCTTCCGCGCAGCTCCCGCGCGGCTGCTACAAAGTGGCCGCCAGCTCACGTAGCAGTCGTGAGGGTTGACAACAAAAGAAAAAAAAAGGATGGGCGAGCTGACGTCAGCATCTTGACTTGCTGACATCATCAGGTCTTGCTGACGTCAGCAAGTTTCTGCCGACGTCAGTAAATGTTTGCTGACGTCAGCACCTGCCTTAGTGAAATTTTTGGTTGGAGGGACAAAAGTTGCCAGAGTTTCAACTCTTCAACGCTCACATTTATGCAATTCGACCACTTTGATGTCTCGGCCCATAATGAGCGGCACCATGGCTCCATCCGACGAGAAGGGAAAAAGGGTGTTAGATTCCTCAACTTCCTCCTCAGGGGTCATGAGCCCACGTTTGCAGGGCATTGAGGACCTGCGGAGCGAGCAGGACGAGATGCGTCGACTGTAGCAAGAGCAGATTGACGCCATCCGTACACTCACCAAGCTCCTTCGAGGTCATTCCACGACTCCACGACAGACTTCTAAGGGAGCAACCGGGGTCGCACCCTCTACACAGCAGTCAGCTCCAGCACCAAAGACAGGAGTTGGAGTCAACCAGCCACCTCTTGAGCCTTGGGACGAGGATCCAGACATGCCAGGCATAGAGGGCGACTCCCCCGAGCGCGAGATTCGTGTGCTTCAGGAGCATATCCGCCGGCTTCAGACGAGCTCTCGGCCCCCACACACATCCCGCTTTCAGGAGCCTCAATCATCGCCTGACCTCCACCCAAGCGACTTCCCTC
The DNA here is from genome assembly GCA_023375785.1 of Penium margaritaceum. Lineage (NCBI taxonomy): Eukaryota > Viridiplantae > Streptophyta > Zygnematophyceae > Desmidiales > Peniaceae > Penium > Penium margaritaceum. The sequence continues at coordinate 78,705 of SZWC01001782.1, read as the reverse complement.
TTCCCGGCATCTTTCCCATCTCTCGTCCTTCCCAGCCTGTGGTTGCTCTACCTACGGAGCGACAACCCAAGGACTTCGAGACGCCACCCCCCCGGTATGTCAGTGAGGACGGCTTTGACTGCTGGGAGATCCTCTTTCAGACCTGGGCCACTTCAGCGGGCGTGTGGCCCTACTACCACAGTCCATATCAGACTACGGACCGAGCTCAGGTGCTGACAGCAGCTAGGGCGATGCGCGGGACTCCTCTATACCATGCCGCGTGAGACTGTCGTTGGCGTCCACCCGTTCCTTGGTGAGGCGGGCACAGGCACCGGCGCTGATCCACACGGGGGCTAGGACCTAGCACTGTCCCTGCTTGCTGCAGAGACGCATGACACATCTGTGCCTTTCACTCCCTTCACCAGGGGCCTCCCGAGCTTGCAGCAGACTACTGGTGACGCGCCATGCGCATTTACACATACCTTGGGACTTCAGGAGGTACACAGCTGTGGGCGCTCTGCACAATCATGCTCGGGGTTCACCTTCAGCACACAGACATCTTCACGCGGTACAGCGACGCCGTGCTCAAGCCTTTCTCGGCCTCACTACAGCTTCTTCCCTGGGCGCACCAGCTTTTTCTCGAGGTGACTTCAGTCCGTGAGGTAGCCTTGGCTCATCAGGAGACTTCCATTGCTGCAGCAGTCATTGCATCACCATCGACACCCCTCCTAGAGACCCTTTCTCCATCCTCTGCCTCGTCCTCCTCCTCTCCTTCCACCCCGATTACACCGACTCAGACACAGGGTGTCACGACAACAGCACAGGGGAAGAAGGGGCAACCAAAGCGCGGCTCGGGCCAGCGGTAGCTGCAGCAACAGCCGTCATCGGGCAGCAGTGGTGGATGCTCCGTTCACTGCTACAACCGTGGAGGCGCCCATCGCTACACCGAGTGCCAGCAGCCGCTCGACTGGGCACGGATTACTCGCGGGCTCCAAGCCGCGCACGCACTCCGGTCTACATCAAGCAGCACATCCTCCGGATGCACGGAGATCAGGACCGCAGCAGTTCCCGCTTCTTCACCAACGACCAGCGGCGACCCTGACCCACGTGACCGCACCATCGCCAAGCTCCGCCACCTTCTGGCACTCCGCTTTCAGGGAGGTACGAGTGTGTTGTCACAGCCGGGTGGTTCACAGACCGTCGGTCCGTCTGTTCTGGTGACCTGGGATGACTCGTATGGGAGGGCAAAGTTGGCATGTGATGACGATGGGCCTGACCGTACAGATTGGATTCATGGGTCTCACCTTTGTGCCCTTCGTCGTTCCTTCCCACCTGCTACCCAGCGTCCGTCCGAGGCCGAGTGTTCCATTGCCCGTTGTACAGTGACGTCCTCCAGTCGTCATTCCAGCGGCACTTGGATCATCGATTCAAGTGCCACTCATCACATGATGTGTCGTCGTAGTGATTTCGTTGTTCTCAGCCCTGTTGCGTCTGTTCGTTCTGTCCGCACAGGCTCTGGTAGGTCCTTGCCAGTCCAGGGTGTTGGGGTTATGCATTTCAATGGTCCTTCTGGCCCCTTGTATCTCTCCAAGGTGCTGTTTGTGCCTGATCTTGAGCTCAGTTTGCTTTCTGTGCGTGCTTGCACACTGATGGGACTCTAAGTGGAGCACACTGCCGAGTCCGCGACTGTGACTGCTATTGACACTCGCAGCGCTCTTCTCCGTGCCTATGTTGTGGATGCCCTGTATCGTGTCTCCCGGACTTCTGCTCCTTGCTCTTCCTCCCCTTCAGCTCGTGTTTTTGTCACTGGTGTCCTATCTCCTGAGCACCAGTGATTGCTTCATCGACGTCTGTGTCATGTGGGCTGCGACGTTGTGTCGAAGCTCATTTGGACACAGCCTACTCTCGGTCTTGACGCGGCTTCTTTCGAGAAGCCGCCCAAGACCGACGTCCTCCTTTGTGCCCAGGGTAAGATGCATCGCTACACTTACCTTGACTACCGCTCTCGCGCCCTTTGCCCTCTTGAGTTAGTCCATTCGGACCTCCTTGGTCCTTTTCTTGTCGAGTCTTTGTCCGATCGGGGTTGATACGTCCTGACCCTGACTGATGACTTCACCCGGATGCGGTGGGTCTACAGAAGCAGCACTAGAAGAGTGACGTCGCTCTCACAGATCACCTCTGGCTAGTGATGGCTGAGCGTCAGTCCCGCCACACGCTGCACACCTTACGCTCGGATCGTGGTGGCGAGTTTCTAGGCGAGATGGATAGCTTCTTCGCTGAGCACGGGATTTTTCACCAGGTCTCTGCTCTTGCTACTCCTCAGCAGAACGGTGTTTCTGAGCGTTGGAACCGCACCATGGAGGATGTGGTTTGCGCTATGCGTCTGAGTGCGGTCTCCCGGAGTCCTTCGCTTTTGAGGGCTTCGCCTACATGACTTGGGTCAAGAACCGCCTCTCGCAGGGTCCCCTTCCGAACCACGTCACACTGTATGAGCTTTGGTTCGGTCACCGTGCTGACCTACGCCTCGCTTGCGTCTGGGGATCCTTGGCTTCTGTGTGGTACAACGAGGACCAGCAGGGGTCCAAGGTCTCACCGCGGGGCTGCTTGTGTGCCTTCGTCGGCATCTCCCCGTGGTCGAAGGCCTGGAGTTCTTGGGACCCTGCTCGTCGTTGCATTGTTGAGTCCCGTGATGCGCTCTTCTTTGAGTCCCCCACCTACAGTGATCTGACATCGATTACGTCGTTGTCTGTCACACACATTCCTACGTGTGAGGTCTCTCGCCGGATGGAGGAGTCTGCGCCTGCGAGCACCCCTTGCCAGACTGATGTGTCCGTTCGAGCTCCCTCCACTTTGCGATGGCCGGCTCTTGATGACCCAGCGATCATCGCTGTCGACCCAGAGACTTTTCTTGCACCGCCGGCTTCTACCCCCGTTCCCTCGCATCCCTCAGGTACCCATGATCCTACACCTGTGCGTACTCCTGTGACCGTACCTGTGTCTGCCGGCACTCCTACCTCTGTGCATGGCCCTGCCTCACCTGCTCCTACTGTCACCCCGAGTCATGTGTCTCCCACACCCGCATCTCCTCGCACGGCATCACCAGCTCTCTTGCCTCAGCCCTCCCCAGCTACGCTTGTGCCTGTTCCTGAGCCTGAGTTGCGCCCCTTGAGCCCAGGTTACACCCGTGAGCCTGGCGGTCGTCTTCGACCGTTGGACTCCGGAGCTCAGCGAGTGTCCGGTCCTGCACCCAGGCGCTCCACTCGTAGTATCGTGAGTGGTGATCCTGGCACAAAGGCCCTAGGCCTGAGTGTCCGCACTGAGCACATAGAGGTACACCCAGTGTGTCTTGTAGGGCACGATCTCATCACTCGCGAGTTTCACATCGCTTGTCATGCAGCAACCAATCTTGTGGTCGTCAGACCTAGCACCGAGGCATGCGCTCTTGCCACGTAGAGCTCTCCCTCTTTGGCGCCTGACCCGAGCACACTGAGGGAAGCTCTCTCATCACAGGATGTTGAAGCTTGGCGTGCTACCTGCGAGGATGAGCTTTGCGCCATCCGAGAGCACGGAGTTTACGAGCTAGTCGACCTTCCACTCGGGAGGAAGGCTATTCAAGTCAAGTGGGTCTTTCACAAGAAAGTTAAGCCAAATGGCTCACTGGAATGCCACGAGGCTCGCTTGGTCGTCAAGGGGTACTCTCACATTGAGGGCATCGATTACACTGACACCTTCGCCCCTGTCGACCGCATGACCTCAGCTTGAGCTCTGTGTGGTGTAGTGGCTTAGCATGAGTAGGAACTACACCACATGGATGTGAACAATGCGTTCCTCCATGGCTCTCTGGATGAGGAGATCTACGTGGCTCAGCCACCTGGCTTTGAGGACGGTGACAAGGTCGTTTGCTTGCGCAAGTCCTTGTAGGGCCTCAAGGAGTCTCCTCGGTGTTGGAACCAGGAGATCACTGGCACCCTGACTCGTGCGGGATATGTACAGAGCGAGGCAAATCCCTCTCTCTTCATCCGACGGATGTTTAAGCGGTTCACCACCATCCTGGTCTATGTCGACGACCTTCTGATCACGTCTCCTTCACTGGAGGCTGTGAAGGAGGCCAAGGCTGTCCTCCAGATTGCCTACAAGATAAAGGACCTTGGTCCTGCAACGCTGTTCCTTGGCATGGAGATCATGCCAGACCGCAGACGTCGGACTCTACTACTGCATCAGGCCCAATACGCACGGGTTGTGGGGGAGCACTTCAGCGACCTCCTCGGCGCAGTGCCCACGGCCTCCACACCTCTCACACCTGACAAGCAGGATGCCCTGAAGGTGGACGATCCTACACAGCTGGGGAGACAGTGGATTTGACCTTGTACCTCCGTCTCATCGGATCCCTGATGTACCTGGCCACTACCACACGTCCTGACATCGCATTTGCCGTCAACCTCCTTGCCCAGTTTTGTAGGCTCCATGCGCTAGAGCCCTTCACGCTGCTTTGTGAGTGGTGCGGTACGTGGTCTCCACACCATACCTCGGACTCTGCTTTCGTCGGCAGTATTCGGTGGTCCTTGATGGCTACACTGACAACGACTGGGCCTGGAGCCCAGATAGACGCAGTCGCACTGGTTACATGTTTCTGCTTGGTGGTACCGCTGTGTCCTAGCGCAGCGGGAAACAGGGCTGCATTGCACGTAGCTCATCGGAGGTAGAGTGTGTCACTCTGGGTGCAGGGGCTGCTGAGGCGGTATGGCTGCAGCGCCTGTTCCTTGAGCTGGGTCCGTCATTACCTGCCATTGTGCTCCGTTGCGACAACCAGAGTGCTCTTGCCATTGCGGAGAACTCTGGTGTCTTTCATGCTCGCATGAAGCACATTGCAGTTGAGCATCACTTTGTGCGTGATTTGGCGGAGCGACACGTGATCTCTGTCATTTGGGTTGGCACTGACATGCAGCGTGCTGACTTCTTGACGAAGGCACTATCGAGCGGAAAGTTCCTGGTGGCCATTCATTTTGTCGGGCTTCGCCCCTTGCCTGAGAGCGGTTGAGTGTGGGGTGGTGTCTGTGTCCGTGTCACATCTGTCATTGCACTCGTTGTCGTGCTCGTCTCAGTGCTGCACGTGTATGGACATGCGTACCATCGGGTCATGGGCTTTGTTGTGAGTTGTGACATTCCTGTTGACCTGTACAGTTTACTGTGACCACTCGGCCGTGTCCATACTCGTGAAGATCCCTGATGCAGACCCTGGTGGTACCTGTGCATCATCCGGTGGTGGACTACTAGCTTGGAGCTGACCGACGACCGTTCCAGAGCTCTGGAACTACCCGGGACGTCCTGTAGTTTTTCTTCAGCACGCAGGACTTTATCAGTGGACTGGCCGTGGGCCTGATTTGCATGTTTTTGCATTCTGTGTCCACTGTTTGATGCCAGATGCATGCATGTGACAAGGCGTAGCGTTTGGTTTGTGATTTTGCACGTCTAGGTTCAGACGGCGGAGCGTTCTGACATGTGTGTGCAGAGTTACGGCCAAAAACATTCGTTTGGGGCCGGTTTTAGGACAGACCTTGCACTGCCGTGTGCGACACCCGCCGTGCGCCGCGGCAGGTATTTATGCCATGGACCTGTCATTTGTCATCTCTCTCTGCAAATGCTATTGAAGCATTCTGACACTTTGTCTTGTGTCTCCTAGCCAGACCCTTGCCAGTGTGTGCACGACTTGTGACTGTCGTCACCGTTTGACCAGGCATTGATGCCCAGTCAGCGGCTGTGTCGCTAGGAAGCTTCCACGCATATTCTCGCCCCTCCCCCCCAGAGAAAATGACTCATATATTTCTTAATTGCTTGCCACTTGACTGAGCGTTAGCGCTGAGTCAGTGTGTGATGACATTCACAAGTCATGCACGAAACTGCAAGGGTCTGCGTAGGGACACATACAAAGTGTCAGGAAGCTCAAATTGCATATAACTCAGGATAGAGATAACAAGTGACAAGCACACAACATCAGGAGTGACGCACGCGACAGTGTCAATTTGTCATAAAACCGGTCCAAAACCATTGTTCTGGTTGTCACTCCGCGCATAGGTATCCAAACGCAACACCGTTTGAACCTAGCGATGCCAAATCACGAGCTGGACGCTAGGACTGGTCACGCGCACAAGTCCGGCATCAATGGATAGACAGACAATGCAAAGCATGCAAATGAGGCTCAAGCACCAGTCCACCAAGAAAACTCTAGCGTCCGCACAAAAAACAACAAAGCACCCCCGCAAGCGCCCAGGATGTCGTGGCACCTGTCGGGCAGCTGCTGGTGGATGGAGCCACTCTCTTCGTGCTCCGGCGCTAGCTGCGGCCTCATCAGGGATCATGTCGCAGTGCTTTCTAGTACTACTACTCCACACCACCAGTGCGGGGTATACGCGTAATCACCATGGTTGTCGCTCATGACGGGTGGAAGCCACACAAACCAACACTCCTGACTGACAGAGCCGTCACCACAATGACGAGTGAGGGAGTACACTCACTGGGTGTCGTTAACACCAACCACAATACATGGTCTCCTCGTGACAGTGGTGTAACTCACCAGGTGCCCGGGTCTCGACTGTGCAAGACATAAATCACACACCTATGTGCCAAACATCAGAGAAGAGGTACAAAGCAACAAGATCATCTCATGACCTTGGAACATGTCTCCGGGGTGCAAGTCTCGACCACACCTCATCGCATGCATGGAGCATACATAACAGATGGAGGCAATGCGTCTCCACGTCACATGGGTACAGGTCACCGGGTGAGCGGGTCTCGACCAGCGTAACCTCGATTTGAGCATCATGCCAGATACAAACTAACCATGCTGTCCTCAGAAAGGTGTCAGGCCAAAGCCCACACACCAACACTCCCCCTGGGCTACACAGGCTGAAAGCACAAGCACAGGTGATGGATGTTCCAAACACAATCCCAGAGGAGGAAGCACGGCTCTCCCATGGCCACATACCCCTGCACAGCAATAGCAAGGGTGACGATAATGTTGGTGGGATGTGCTCGCACAGAGCCTCATCCCGGACCGACGTCGTCGCTGTCGTTGTCGTCACTGTTATCATCATTTGCTGATGTAACTGGTGTAGCGCTGAGGGCCTCCTCCAAAACAATCACCTACTATATGAATTCCAACTGTTGAGCTGCACATCGCCTCGTAGCCTCCGCAACGTCGAGGCACATGTGGAGCTCGACGAGCTTTGACGTGGCAGCTGACTGGCTTGCTGAATTTGTACCATTTAGGCGGTGAGTCGCAAAACAAAGCTGAAGGTGGACCTTGATCGTGTGCGCGTCGGCACAAGCCACAACCTCCTGTAGCCTCACGGTCTCATCTCGTATGAAGAATTGGAGCTGCGCCTGCTCCTCGCACAAGTTAACGTCCTCTACACCAGTCGTCGACTCAAATGCGACCTGGCCACGAGCTGTTGGCAGGGCGTGGGCGCAAGACAATGATTTGCCATGTAAATCGTGTGGGGCTATAGGAACGGCTGCTACAAAAGCACATGCTGCTCGTGACACACTTGTCGCTCAGCCGTCAGCTGCTAGCCGAACGTCGGCATGTGTAGGTACATCTACATCTGCGACGTTGTCGCGGTCATCGAAGGTGTTGTCATTACCGTGGTGCTCCTCGCGACCCTTGGAGTGCAACCCATCATCCACCTGCTGCTAGAGGCCCACTTGTCCCGGACGTGCATCTTGGAGAGACCACTCAGCTGCCTCGAGACGCCTGTGTACGTCCACATACTCTTCGATAGCCCGTCGTGCTGGAACATCCACGGTACATCAACGGCTGCTGGCTTCCCGGAGCTCGGCCATGAGACTCTGCACATGCGCCTCCGCTCCAAGCACGGCTGCCTCCTGAGCGTCCATCGCGGAGCTGAGGCGCTCGACATAGGAGCTCCTTGTCGCCTTGTCGTCGACTTTAACGACCATGGTTTCAACGACGCTGGTCAAAGAAGCCATGAGCCGGAGGTCCGTAGCTTGCTTTGCGTCCTCCACCGTGGCTACTGTAGGCTCATCAAGTGCAGTGGACGTATCGCACACACCCATGTTTGCCGTCGTATAGGGGTTATCCTGTGCTCATGCTATAGCTAGTGCACATACTACAACACACTGGGCCTCTACGTCTGTCACCGACTCTGTGTCTGACAATCCCCCATGTACGACTCGTCATCCTCAGAAGGGGTATCTGCCCCGTCCTGGCGGTCAACCACATGCTCCCTCTTTCTAGGACTATCACGTGCATCAATCATGTGCTATCCTGTGCTCGTCGGCGAGCATTCCAACCCCTCCATCGGCTGACAGATCAGAAAAAACCAAGAGGGAGTGGCACACCAACAATGCGACAGAGGACAAGGGAGACAGCTTCGCTGCAACTCTTGCCAGCGCTATAGCAACTCATGCCAGCGCTATAGCAACTCATATCGTCCCGGCCATTGTTAGGGTATCAACTGCCTCTGCTGCCTCTCCCACTCCCTTTGCCACATTGGTTGCAATCCCCAACTTAATCTCTGAAGCTGACTGAGCGTCAAACCACTCCTCCTCGGAAGAACAGTCCTTCACCATAGCGAGAGCATCTGTCCCCTCTGTCGTAAGCCTTTGTCTGCTGCCCTAGTCCTTGGCTCCAAGGTAGTCGTCGGTAGACACTCCATCCCCTCCACGACTGACACACCAAGAGAAGGTGAAAGGGGGTGACATACCAATCCCGCAACCGGGGACAATGGCAGCGGCTCCTTGGCAACGTCCGTTACTGCGGGTGCTGATACTGTCAACACTTCTACTACTACTGGCTCGGCACGTCTAGCCTGTCGAGGCATTCGTTGTCTCACTCAACGAGTGCGTGTACAAGGGGTGTCGGTAGAAGGGACGGCTAAGATAGCAATGGGATCGGAGGTTGGGATAACACCGATTGACTCTAGGTCAGAGTGGAGGGAATCGGATGTGGAGCTGACGTTGGGTGGCGAGGGACCGTCAAGTGATGACACTGATGGAGGTGAAGATGGCAAGGAGAGAGACGAAGGTGTCTGCAATGGCATGGTGGCAATGGCCCGATCAGAGACTACATGGTCTGTGAGCTGTTGCACCATACGCTTTAGACCCTGGAGCTCGGCGTACATACCGCCATAGCTCCACTGAGGGGTGCCACTGCATCGGCTGACAACGTCTCTGAGTCGGATGGTGAAGACAAAGGGAGGGATAACGCGATCGCCACACTGCATGGCGCTGGTGACATTGGCGACAACCATGGTGCCAACTGCCACAGTAGAAACAAACAAAGCCGGTAGATGTCCGAGGCGTGTTCCACGGCTACAACTGCCAGCGTGGACTTGGTGCTTGCCACACACGCAGTGCCGGCACCAACCACGGCACCAGCTACGCTCACTGCCACGCCACCGTGCTCATCTCAGAAGCCTGGCGTGGATGAGTGCATAAGGGCACTCGCTCCCACTGGCACAAGGCCACACGGGGAAGTGAGCGATCGAAGCACAATCTCTCAGACGTGCTTTGATGCCGTCATGAGGATGACCACCACCATGCTTGTGGTACGCTGTTGTGCGACTGCTATGCAATGGCTATGTTGCTATCACGTGGCAAACGCTATGTGCAACCTCAAGTTGCCTTCGGTGCTGCTACTGCTATCGTTGCTACCTACGGCCACCGTCAACGCCGACGGTAGTGGTCCTCGCCACACTTCCTTTAGTCGCTACCGCTACTCGTGTCGCTGCTGCTGTAACTACTATAGCTGGTCTGTTCGTTGTCGTCAGCCGACGGCTGTGGCCTGAAGCCACCTTTGCTACAGTTTTGACTCTCACAACTGCTCTTGCGCTCTCCCTTTTTCCCCTATTCTTCTTTACTCAGGTGCCACCTCCTTGGATGCCCCTTTTGGGGTTGTTCTGGGGTGCCCCACTCGAGGACCTCCCCTTGTCCTCTCCCCCTCCTTTTGCTTTTTGTGGTTTTTTTTTGTTTTTTTATGGTTCACCAAACAGTCGGCGCGAGGTAGGTACTCCTTTTCGGGGTCTTTCTCAAATGTCCCACTTGAGGACCTCCTTGTCTCTTCCCTTTTTTTTTCGCTCACTGGCTCGAATCCTCAAGCAAGCTCGCTCGGCGAGCTCGTTGACCGACAAGCTCTTCGATGGCCCCCCCGACTCCCTGGGGGTAGCCGTCGCAACAGGAAGCTGCACGGCAGTGCCGTACTAATGCAACGGCGATTGGTCCAGCTGTAGCTACTCCCGTGGCTGTTGCCCCTGCACAGAGGTGTGCTGCTGCCGCCACTCTTGTAGCTCACACGACGAAGTGCCGCTGGAGCTGCAGCTATGGCTGCTCCCCGCCGCCGCTACAGTTGCAGCTACTCACCGGCATTACTACTTCTACGGTTGCTGCTAAGACTACTTCCGTCAGCCACTGTTGTTGCTGCTGCTCGCTGCCGCCGCTACCGGTGCGAATGCTGCCTGCCACCACTACTACTGCAGCTGGCCGTCGCAGCTGTTGCTGTTTTTTCCCGCCGATGTTACAACTGCTTGCTGCCGCTACAGCTTCTACGGCTGCTGCCGGCCAGACCTGCTGTTGTAGTAGCCCGTAGCCGCTACTATTGCAGCGGCTAGCTGCCATCACTATTGCTACAGCCAGTGCTGCTGCTACTTCGACTACTTCTACACCTGAAGCTGCTTCTGTAGCTAGAGTTCGCTTTTGCTGTTATGGCGGCGTGTGTTGTTCCTGCCACCTGCTCCTAATGCTACGGCTCCTGCTACTGTGGTTGTTGTTTCCGTAGTATCCGATGTCCGCGCACACGACTTGGCATGGGGACCATAGTCATCATCACGCAACAAGAGAGATAGTCCACAGGCACTTGGACCCCTCGACTCAGTCAACTCACTCGCACCTCCCTGAGATGAGTGCATGGCGAGAAGCTGGTGTAGCTCGGCAATCGTCCTGTCGTGTTCGGCGAGCGCCTGGTCGCGAGGATCCACGGAGGAGCCTACTATTGCGGCGGATTCCTCTGGGACGGGTGCGGTAGTGGCGGCCGAGTGGGTGGACGCACCGGACGTCTGGCCCATGCGCGCCTCCTGCGCCTACTACAGCCCACGGGTGACCTTGGCCCAGTCCAATGGCCGGCCAGTCAAGCGAGTGCAGTCAGGATATCGATATCACCCCCATGGTTGAAGCATACGAGCCGGCGGCCCGTCGTGCTGCTGGAGGCGCTGCTGCCACCGCTGCTGGTGTTGCTCCTGCTGCTGCTCTTGCTGTTGCTGCTGCGGCTGACACTGCTAGTGCTAGTGCCGCTACCGGTCCTGCTGCTGGAACCACTACCTGACGATTTGTGACCCTTCTTCCCCTAAGTTGGAGCCGTTGTTGCTATAGACGGCAGGGAGGATGCAGTGGAAACTGCACCTGAAGTGGTGCTGCGACGAGCGCGATTCGCGGCGTCCATGTCGGCGACCTCAAGGAAATGGAGGGTGGCCAAGCTCAGCAGGATCCCGTCGCTCGCCATGTCGCGAAGCAAAGTGTCGTCGAAGTTGCTAAAGACGCGCGCGTAGTCGGGGTGGATGCCGTAGAGGATGATTTGGAGGGCAGAGTACTGTGCGGGTACGTCGTCTCCCAGCTCTTCGTGTGGTTGGATCGCCCGGCGCCAGTAGTCAGCTGTAGACTCCTGAGCAATCTGGCAGAGGGAGCTGAAGTCGGCGAGGCGTTGGGACGTCAGAGCCAAGGTGGTGCCCTCAAAAAGAGTGACAGCCGGTGCCCACGCCGTGCAAGGGTCAGCTCCCGAGCCTGCCTGCGAATCGCCAAGGAACCGATTGAAGTCTTTGGTGAAGTCTGGGGTGGCCTTCATCATGCCGGAAGCGACGCGGACCACCATCTGTGTCTGGGCGGGGTCAGACGCCTGGTATGGAGTGAGATAGTAGGCAAGGACTCCCTCGCTCATGGCCCACATGCGGAAGCGTGGTTCCCAGGACTTGAAGTCGTTCCCAGTCCAGAAGACGGGCGGGTCCGACTCAAACCACTTGGGTTGCTTGACCGTCGGTGGAGCGACGGCTGTAGCCACTGCGTGGCCGGGCATAGAGGAGGCAACCCCCTTACCCAGGCGGGCGCGCAGAGCCAGCTCCTCGAAGCTGAGAGGGCAGCGAGATGAGCTCGGACCAGCGTCGGTGCTGGAGCTCGTGCCGTGGAGGGCGGTATTGGCCTCACGCGCTCGGCTGCGCGCCAGGCGGATGAGGCGTGCTCGTAGTAGCTCTTCCTCACCCTCCTCGCTAAGTCGGAGAGGTTCTCCGCGACCTCATCAGCATTACCGCAGTGGGTGAGGCGGTCATCGCTGGGGTCAGCGGACGGATGCTGATGCTGCTGCTGGGACTGCTGCTGCTGAGGCAGTAAGCCCTTGATCAGGTCCTGCAGCTCCTCGACTTGCCTCGTCAAAGCATTGCGGCTCTCTGCCTGCAGGTCAGCCAGCGCCCGCACCTGGCGCGCCAAAGTTGTCGAGCTTGGCGGCCGCTGCTGCTGCTGCTGCTGAAGCGGCTGTTGCTGCTGCTGTTGCGGCAGCTGCTGCTGTCGCTACCGCTACTGCTGATGCGGCAGCTGCTGCTGCTGATGCTGCTGCTACTGCAGCTGCTGCTGTGGTGATGATGGCGGAGCCCGACGTTGGCCGCTGACGGACCTGCCCTTAGCAACTCCGTCGGCGGCGGTGCTGGCGGGGGTTTGCTTCGGCATGACGTCCGGTTGCTCCCCTCTCCTTCCCTTTTTTTTTTTTTGTGAAACACCGCTGCGGAGCGCAGCCGCAGATCACCGCCGTGGAACGCTGCCACGGAACGCTACCGCGGAGCACTACCGTGGAAGGCTGTCGCGGAACTCTGCCACGGAACAAATCCGCCGCGGAACACTTCTGCAGAGCACCGCCACGAAACACCACCGCGGAACGGCTACCGCGGTCGCGCCGATGCGGAACACAGCGGGGTGCCGCAAACTACAGGGGCACCACCATCAGAGCTTTCCACAACCACCGCGGAGCGGTGGCGTCTGACGACCGTGGATCAGCCGTGGAACTCCCGCGGACATGCTACCGCAGAACTCCGTGGGTCACCGCCGGCCCGTTCCAGAACCGCCGCGGAGCTGCCGCGGTGGAACGTCGCGAATCCGCATGACACTGCGGATCTGCCGCGGTACTGTCACCGCGAGGTGATGCACTCCGGAACGTCGCGTGCCACCGCGGCACCATCGGCGTGTTCCGTTGCGGCCTCGCAGATGCCGCGTCTGCTGCGGAGACCTCGTTGCCGCGGAGCACCGCGGACTTTACGCGGACCGGCTTCCGCTGTCGCAGAACAGCCACGGAACGTGTGTGGAATACTCAAGAAAACGGTCGGAGTGGTGATGGGTCCTCCCAGGATCTCCCGCCGAGGTAGAGGGCACTGCAGCTGCTGCGACTCTAGGCAACGACTGCCGTTGCTCACTACTGTTGCGATTGCTGCGCCTCTGCTATGCAGTTGTGCAAGTACTGGCTCGCTGCTCTGATACCATGAGAGACAGCTTCCTAGCACTGCTGTCGCTGGCATGACAGTACAAGCCGGCCAACTAACTCACTAGCACACACAAGTGGAGGTGAGAACAGCGAGGGGTTGGCTAGGGACACAAACACAAGTGTCAGAAGCTGCAAATGTTGAATTGTGCAGAGAGAAATGACAACTGAGGCCTGGACAACCTAAATAGTGTCATGGACCTAGTGGATGCACACACATGCGGCGCACAACGGCGATGTTTTCTATTAGGACAAAACAGTGGCAAAAACACAGTTTTGGCCATAACTCCCTGCAGACATGTTAGAACGACAAGCCGTTTGAACCAGAACGGCCGCATCTGCGAGATCTGCGTCCTGATAGGCTGCACGCCTATGTGATGTCTCACAGCACGAATCTAAAAAATACGACATGTTGGTTTTTGGCGCATCTCTCATTGTGCTCTGTTGTGTCCTCCCCGCTTGTGTACATCGGCGTGCAGATGACTGACGGCGAGACTCGACGCTGATGGAGTGTCGTCCGGTGGAGCCGACGCACGCTGAGGTCTACTCGCAGTTCGCTGGAGCCTCCTCTCTCTGGCGACGTGCTCAGCTCCATCGGCAGGCCTCCTCGGCGGTCGTGCTGCCGGCGGTCACTGCCACCGCAGTTGCTGTCTGCATACGTCCAGCGCGTCCCATCGCGTCTGCATCGTCATGCTCTGCATACGGTCCTTGTTGCATGTTGCATGGCCCTATTTGGCATCATGGACCATCGTAGGCACTGCCTGGGTTCGGGCAGCCATAACTCCTTGCTACT
>SZWC01001782.1:19255-39979 GCA_023375785.1 Penium margaritaceum | reverse complement strand
CCTCCCCCCCCCCATTTCCATGACTCATTTTTTGCCCTGCCGCAAGTAGCAAACACGAGGCATCCTGTGTTGAAAACACCTACAGAACAAGCTGAACACTTGAAACAACTTCAGCTCTTCTTTCCTGCAAAAACCATTTCCAGCCCCCCCCTCTCCAAGGCACCCAAACCTGTACCGTCAGCAACTGTCACGGCCAAAAAACAAAACTAACCTAAATAATGTAAGGAGATTGTGGAATCCGTAAACGACAACCTCCCAGTAACTTCGACACCCCTCCTGCCCTGCCAGGACGTATCCCTCCCAACTCTGCAATATCCTCCCAACTTTGCAATATGCTTCCACACCACACCCTTGCAATATCATCCCACACCCGTGCAATATCATCCCACACCCTTGCAAAATCATCCCACACCCTTACAACATCCTTCCACACCCTTGCAATATCCTCACACACCCTTGCAATATCCTCACACACCCATGCAAAATCCTCACACACCCATAAATCGTCAAACACCCATGCAACGTCCTCACAAGCAATTGCAAATATCCTCACACACCCTTGCAATATCCTCACACACCCTTGCAATATCCTCACACCTGTGCAATACTCTATCACGCTTGCACGGCGGCACAACAGAACCAGCAACCCTCACCATAGCAGCTAAGGGCAGAGGACGACCACCACAGCTCGCCACAACACTTTCACGGTAGTAACATCGCCACCGCAGCGAACCACAGCACTTCAAGGCGGACCATAGCCACCACCGCTAACCACGTCACCTCAAGCCGAAGCACAGACGTCACTACGCGCCACGAAAACCTGGCAGCTCGTGGCGGAAGGATAATGAACCACGATGACGTACCACGGAAACGTCCAACCCCATCATCCGACTCACCGTAGGACTTTAGGGTGGACTCGTCCTTCAGGATTCTGCCCTTGAAGATGAGCCGCTGCTGGGGCACGGGCACGCCCGTCTTGTCGGCTAAAACAGCTTTCAGGTCCCCCACCGTGCCGTCCTGCTCCACCTCCACATCGTGCTTCGCCGCAGAGAATTTGACGCTGACGTGGATCTTCGTACCCATCTCGTGGATCCTCTCAGCAGACGCAAAGGAGTGGCAGCCTACGGCGCACAGAAACCACCAGACAAGAGAAACGAGAGGGGTGCTCGGCAAACGACTTGATTTCCGACCAGCGTGTGAACGAAGAGCCGAGACGAGGAGGACGGAGACGGGTGTGGGTGAGGCTTGACACAGGCAACCAAACTTCCGGCATCCAAGTCGAACGCGGTTGTACGCGCGGGAGTCAACCCCACGGTGGGAAAGACGATGGCCTTGTTGGGTTCCGCCCGCCTCCTCTCTCCGGAAGTTAAAAAGCAAGGGGTTGTACTACCTTGAGGCGGAGACGGTGTAGAGAAAGACAACGTTGTGTTCCTCTACACCATCATGATGGAGCCAAAACGCGCGACGCAGACGCTCATGCCATCGCAAACGCCGTTGGTACTGCCATGTCCATTGCCATGACCGTCTAGCACAACGTCGCTTGCGGAGTCGGCAACCATTCCGTCACACGAAGGAGCGATAATCCGACTGTCCGGTGGTCTCACGAGGAGACCGGACTGAGGGTATACTGACGTCATCGATGTGGGGAGGAAAATGGACGATCTACTCCGTGCGGGTTTTCAGTCGGTAGAAAACGAATGGTGCTGCCAAGGATTCCCAACAGAGCTCTCGATCGAAGATCCCTGAAGATTCCCAGCACCCATCGTCCTCGATGTCTTTTTCAGCAGGCTGCAGCCCCACACGGACACGTCCTCATAGGTGGGCGACAGAAAAAGGTTCTTGTGACTTTTTGCGCAAAGCACCCTTCGAGGGTCCCGCAAACGGGCCTCAGGAACCTTCCTGCACATGCGCGACAATCTCAATGCAGTCTCAACCTGAAATCGACTCTTCCAGACACTACACAACTTCGAGCTGTACCTGCTACCAGATTTTTTTCTGAGCCATGGGGTACAAGAAAAGCGCGTAAGCTACCTTAGCACGAGACAACCTCCAGGAACTGACCTGACTACTTAACACGTTACAGGTTAGCTAAAGATTTTTTTTCATCAATTCAACCATAAATTCATATTCAATGTTAATTGATTTATTTCCGGAGTTAAATTTCGATAAGAGCACATGGGTAAAGTCCCAGCAACTCCTATGCTACTCATGTCACCTCTTTGTGTCTTGTCGAGGCGAGTTCCAATATAAAATCCCCATGAGAATCGTTTATAGTGACCTCAACCTTAATATCTGTTATGTAGTACCCCTCTGAAATTGGTTGGGTAGCAAAGAATTTGCACAAATGCAAATAACTCCCTAAACAAGGACTTTCACAACAATAGTTTTGTCTTCGTTCATCGTGTTTTTGGCCCCTTTCCCCCCTTTCCATCTCCCTCAAGACAGGTTCTCATCGAGTGAGATCACTCTTTTAAGGAGCGACTTTCAGTTTAAGAAAACTTGAGAAAGGAGGAGGAACTTCAAGAAGCAACCAGAGCTTTTTACAAAATGGATACTAGAAATCTCCAGCAATAGTGCGAGTCATTAATCGACGACACCATGGATATGACAAGCAAGGTCGAGCTTCATCCTTCTTTACTGCATATGAGATGTTTGAACCCGGCTTCAACCTATCACTGCATAACCTGGATGCACGCTTACATGCAAAAATTCATCCATTCGTTGCCATATGGGTTGGATCATAGAGCCTTTTGCATCTGACTTGGAATTCTACACATAAAGGAACGAAAAGTACCTCGTTGTGACGAATGTAAGCATAATGAAACCCATGAATGTTCTCTAATGGATTGTAGGGACATCTAATGTACGCCCAAGCATCACAAAACGGTTATGGTTTTTCATGTACTGTGAATCCCTTCTGCAAATGCTTACTTGAGAGTATGCACGTTTTTCCAAGCTTGATCTTTTCTCTTCCCACACCGACCTTGCATCCTTGCATGATTGTTGATGAAGACAATGTTACCAAGTTTGCGGCAACACAAACCTTGCATGGTTGTATGATTATGAGAATCTCCTCGAGGGTCACATACTGCAAGGATGCGAGTTATGACAAAATCTGTTACAATCTTGGCAAACTTGGCCTTTCCTTTATCATTGTGTCCAATACTTGCCTTGAAAACATACACGGATGACCTAACTTGGCAAAACTGTTCTTCAAGAGTAAGAATGGTTGCTTCATGTTCGTGCATGGTAATACTAGACAATGGTGATAAGAAATGCAAACTTCCGTACAAGTAGTTTTTTTACATCATTTTGGTATCCGCATTCGACGGAAGAAATGCCTAATACGCATACCCTTTGGATTTGTACGACAACGAACCTCAAGGGAGCGTATCCAAAACCAGTCAATGAAAGTGGAGTGCTAAGCATGGACAATGATGTGCTGTCCTTACAACTTGTGATGAGACTACAAAGAAATGGAATGACAGCGGGGGAAGAAGAAAAAGGGATTGAGACGTAAGGTACAACATATGCCATGTCGTAAGGAACACGTATGACAGTTGGGTTGGCAACCAGAAAGGCTACTACTGTGAAGGACATGACCACCATACTTGAACTAATGGAGAAAGAGGAAATGGCAAAGGTGTAGGCGACCGAGGCTGGATGATACGAGACAACAAGTCATTTATGGACTGCAATACTTGTAATGAAGTTATGGCTACCGAGGTAACAGATGCATCCTCAACAATGGCAATTGCGTTCGTAACAGGACCCAAGGATATTCTAGCTTCAAGAGTATGGGTTGGTGGCATGGCCAAAAGTGGGCACGGCCTGCACATGTGCTATGCATGCTAATGTGATAAAAGTGTTCGCTCAAAAAGTTGTTTGGTAAAGAATGACAAATGGAAAACCTAAAAGAGGGGTATTCTAGCACTGTTGTATCTTTAGGTCCTAAGGAGTCCGTAGTCACTTCTCGAGGGTAGGGGCAACGAGGACACAGCCATCGAATTCTGGAATGAACAAGGAGGATTGGTGTTTTTTTCTTTTCCTCCTAGTTCTAGTGGATTACCCAATGGCAAAATGTAGCAGGAGATGAGGGGATATCATCCTACACCGTCTAATTGTATACACAACACTCCCTCCATTCGCCCTCATAGAGCGCAACTGCATATGCGATACTTCAAGCAGTCATACTGCTTAAAATCGAATCACGAACACTATAGTTTGTAATGCTTCTCAAGCGTAAGCTCCATGTCCAACTAGCGGCTCTCTTCCTCCTTCAACAGAAGGAAAATGGGTTGTGAGTGTCCCTCAGGTGCCTAGATTTTGAGTGGCAACAAACATTACTTCTCGTTCAAACAATTGCGACAATTGTCAGTGGAGGCATTAGAGAACCAACCCTTCATCTGCTGATGCTAGTATGACTTTCGCCACCACTGTTGATCCTGTTGCTCCAATTGTCACTGTTGGAGATGGAAAGATGAAAAAATTCTTGTTGTGTGTGATGCATCGTTGATGATCCAAGAATATTGCTTCCAAGGCAAACTGTGGAAGTTTTCCAATATCACTACCAAAATCAATGTTTGTCGATTTCTAGGCTGGCTGCTTAAAAAATGATTTTGATCCTCATTGTTTTCTTGGTGATTGTAATGGCCATGTCCAACGGGTTCAATATAGAGTATTACTTAGTCAGGGCCAACCCATTCACAATGATATTCTCCTAAAGGTGTAATTGTTTCTTACTTAACCATTCCATTCCCCGGAAGATAATCCAGTATCCTTTCTCTCTTTCCTTTCGTTCATGTAGTTTTGATGTCAAGGTGGAAGGAAACCACACAGCTTTAGAAGTTCAATTTGTAGCCTTGAAAAGTTAGGTTTAATCTGAACATCATGCAACATCAGGATGTTAGTGTTTGTGGTTTAGTTGGTGGCCTATCACACCCAGAATGTTCTCTTTTCTTGCTTCACATGCTCATTACATCACACATATACAAGAGACTAAGTGTTGTGACTGTGCTGGAGCTCTCTCTCACAAGATGGGAGACACTTATGATGGGGCTCTCACAATCTACTAGCAACAGTACACACACAAATAGTGGCCTGCGGCCACATGATTTTTGTTGTCTCATGACTCTCACTGTTGATTCTGCTCGTAGGGAGCTTGAGCTCTTTGACACTTGAGGATGCGAGGCCTATCTCCATCTTGAATGTGGGTTCCTATTGGAGCTTCATTATGCCTATAACGTGCTGATCCGTAAGGGGAAACATTACCATGTTAATTGTATGCCATAGTGAGTAGGCGCCCTCTGTATGTACGGGGTGGACGGGCTAGACCCCGAGTGGTGGTGTCATTTTGGCTTAATCTCTGCATGACTGATGGTCACTTGCTCTTTGCTTGACCCCCCCCCCCCCCCCCCCCCCCCCCCCCCACCCCCGCTCCTCACTCCAACTTACTCTTGAACAGTTCCAAGTACTGTAAGCATTTGAGCCATGGCGCAAACCAGATGGGCCTCCCTCTTCATTCAATGGTTCTTTGTACCTAGAAGAATAACTATTGGCATCAAAGGGAAAACCCCTCCCACAGTCTTTGCTCCTAGACCTTGGGGCCATTCTCGGACCAGCGCAACATAGGTGACAACATCCCTTGTCCTCCTACCCACCACTGTCCTAATGCTCACATCGGGATTGCAGCTCTTTGCAGCCGCCGCATCATTCTTGATCACAAGCACACAGCGGACAGTACCACTTGTGTTCTGATCTCACAATCAGCTCTACCTAGATCTACAACACCCTGATCTCATGGAAACATCTCTATCATCGCAACCCTAGGGAACCGTAGCGGTGTCAACACATCGGCATCTTCCTGCGACCGCGATTGCACCCGCAATAGCTACATTGGCAACATTTTCTCATAAACCCAACTACATCTTCACCGTCAGTAGAACCTGCTCATGCGCGCACCTATGCGCAACTACATCATAGGCATCGGCAACATCTGACTGTAACCACATACTCAGCCACACCTGCAAGCACATTTGCAGTCTCAGTAGCAAACCACATCGGTGGGTCTAGCTCTCAGCCACAGTTGAAGTCACAGCTGCATCGTCATGGTTTATGTCTACTCGCAACTGTACTAGTAGCTGTGGCATCTACGATGGGAGTATCTGCCTTCCGTCGCATTCGTAACAACAATTGCACCGTTAGGAAGATCTCGCCATAAACTCATTCTCAGTCATGTTTTCAACAGAAAAAGTTAATGTATCCTAAGGTCAGGATCTGACCAAAGCGTCTCTCCAAGCACTGCCACAATAACGTCTGATCAGAAAGGCTCTGCCCTTTGACATCGTGAATTGCACCTCAGCTCCTTGCAAGAGTTCACATACCAACACCACCCACAGGTTCCCATGGTCGACACAATGGACTCGGATTATCTCTCTCATAACATGAGCTACTAGGAGAAGAGCACATCACGAGGTGCTACATGCAATATCACCCAAATGCCAATGGACAACAATCGTTGGGTGTGGCTGGACAGGGGTGACACCGACGTGCTCTCCTGGGTACAAAAACTTTCACTTGGCATGAACACAGGCGTGAACACTCGCATGAGGACGACTGTCACTTTGAGAAGGTGAGAGGTCATGAGATTGAGTCATTGCTTTAGGTGAGTCCATACCCGATTCTCCTCCATGGATACATCCTCCCAAGAAGCAACCTCAACTAGATAACACCTATGAGGTCTCACCAGTGAGCGCAACCACTGAAATCGTGAAACCTGGATGTGTGCCACTTCTTCCCACACACTTTGACACTCACAGTCTTGCTGAAAAATTCCGAGTTCCGCGGCCACATTCTCAGCCACCGCCAGAGCCAGTAGGGCTTCCACAGGCAATGTAGTTGGCCATGCTACAGCTGCCGATAGTGAAGCAGCTACCTCCCATTCCCTTCTGGCAGCTGGTGTTGCCAACATTTCTGTACAGGTTGTAGCTACCTCATCTGATGTTGCCACTGCTGCAGCCACAAGAGCTGATGTAACCTCAGGCACTCCATCCGCACATTGGAAGTGGTAGCAATGTGACATCCAGTGGCATGCCGTGGGCTCTTGCACATCACTTCCATATCAGCGTGTTGATTACATCTACAACATCCAGGGTTTTTTTGTGAAATGATGTCTAGACTGTTGTGTCTACCAGTGGCCATCACATCTTGAATTGCCTCATCCGCAGGGGCAGTTGTGTCTCTGCTCTTCTCTCTTCTTCCTCAGTGGTAATGTGGTGAGCATCTCATCCTACTACTTTTACCCCCTTCTCCTCCCATTTCTTATACTTCCCTCCACGCATCATGTCTGAGGTCATAGACACTATTGAAGCTTTAAAGGCAACTTTGCATGAAGCATAGGAATATCATCTTTGTCTCCAAGAAAAACATCAGTACAACGCTGATGCCAATGAAGAGATTGCTACTTTTGTAGTAGACATTGTTATGGAGCGCCTTGGCTCCATCCCCTCCTTTGCTGGTGTTAAGGGTGATGGGGGCTCTGGGTGTGCTCGTGGAGCTATGGCTGCTGGAGATGCTGGAAGAGCTGATTCAAAATGTGGATTTACCATTGCGAGAGAGACTGCCAAAATCCTACAGTATCTCTCAATGACCAGGGTTCTACCAATCTTCCACAGGAACAACTCTTACTGCCACTACAACAGGACTTTGAGACCTCACCACCCAAACTGACCGTTTCCTCATGCGAATCATTGTCCAACTCTCGTACACAAGGTGATTTCTTTTCGGAGTATTACTCTCTTACAGGCCCCGCTACACCTCCCTTCATACCCAATTCATCAAAGGCTACATGCGCTGTGCGTGCCTTAATCATTGTTGGACTCATGCTGATTCCATCAAAGCCTACTCCCTCATCCATCACCGCAAAATCATCACTAGTCATGCAGCAGAGAGGGTCCTCACTCTCAAGTTTAACCAATTGTGCAGAAGGGCACAAGAGTCTGCTGATGCGCGTGTTGGACACACAGTCTATGCCTCTTGTGTAACCTTAACAAAGCCATGCCAGGCCAGCTTCCTGCATGTCTCTCCATTGTGGCTCACCTGATCCCTGAGTTGTAAAATCGGCATGCCCCTATCACTGAGATTGAGCGTCTCGCTGCTAAGCCTGTTCGACCCAGCTCATTCCCTGGTACCGGCTCCCTCCATGAGTCCACAGCTTGTTGTCTCACAGACTGGTGGAACAATCTTAAAAAAAAAAATACCTCTACTGCACTGTTGTGGGAAGAATAACCACATCCTCATTTGCAGCCACTTCTTACACTGTCGCCACCATGTCTACCACCTCTATAGTTGTATATTCCACGCAAGGTGCGGGTTGTTGTGCTGGCAACCATGGCCGAGGAAAAAGCAAAGTTCGTTGGCGAGGAGGGTAGGATGCACAAATCACTCACACCTGACCAACAGTCAATTGCTGGAACAGTGGGGCCTTAGGACGTTTTGCTCTCAAGTGTCCTACGTCGTACGATGTTGCTCGACCTGTGTGGGCCGTCCAAGCCCAGTGGGCCCACGGAGGTGTCACCTTTGCTTTCGCAGAAGCTGCCAGCACCATTGTCACCACTCCATTTCTTCCTCCTCTGCCTCGGCTCCCTACCCAGACCAAAGCTCCAAGCCGCCACTATAGGTGCCATCCCCACTTGGGACTGGGTCCCGCCTCCCATGGGACCCACTTTCTATGGAATAACCTCCCCTCACTAGGCGCCACCCACCTGGTCTCAGGTTGGTGTCAGATTCTCGGGGTCACATCCCAGTGATCATTTTCCTGACACTCGTCGCGCTAAGGAATGTACCCTCAAGAAGCGCCACCCAAAACTCCTCCATCTTCGTGATCAGGGAGGTGAGGGTGTGATGGGCATGCCTTGTTCTCTCGTGTATGAGTCGCATGGAGCCCTTCGTGGCACATCGTCTGGGGAGTTCAATGGTGGCTACTCAATGACTCCTTGGGTTGGATCCTTGGGTTGGATATTGGAAAACTTGTATCTTCCCTCACCGTCCTGGGATTACCACATTGTCTTGCACTCTTCACTATGGTACGTATGCACTATAGCTTCCTCGCCTTCTTCTCTAGTAACCCTGTGTATATCCCTTCCTCTCCAGTAGCTCCTGTGCCGTCGATCTCTTTGATGCTCCCTGAGCCCTCTTCCTCCATATCTTGGTCAGCACTACTCTCTCCAGCATTGCTTACCGCCTCCTCCACACCCCTTATGTCTTCCTACGTGTAGGATGGTCATCTGTGTGCCCTTCCTATCCAAAGTCGCATTTCCATTTTGTCCTTCCATGGAACCTCCTCACACGGTCCCACGGTTCCAAATTGGGCCACTTTGTCTGGTGAGCCCGAGCTTTGTGCTCTTTGACTGCATGAATTTCTTCATGTTCTTGGCATGTCTGTCTCTAGATACGTGGCACATAACTTTGCCACTGCTGGTCTCTCCCCACTGCCTCCAGAGCCCATGACAGCTCATGAGGCTTGCAGAGCTGCTGAATCCTCTTTTTGGGAAACAACCATGCAGGATGAACTCAAGGCTCAGACTAAGCACGGTAGATACATTTTCATCAATCTCCCACTTGGCAGACAGGCTATCTCAGCCAAGTGGGTTAATCATAGAACGTTGAAACCAGATAGCATAGTCGAGCAATACAAGGCTTGCCTCACGTCTAAGGGATTATCACACATCAATTGGATCAACTCTGATGAAACATTGATCCGAACAGGTCGTTACACGATCGCACGAGCCCTCCTTAGTCTTGTTTCTCAACATGATTGGGACCTTGAGCAGATGGGCATGAACAATGCCTTCCTCATGGTAGGATTGATGAGGAGATCGATATGACCTAGCTTCCTTGATTCACTGATGGCACCAACAAGGTATTGTACGGTGGTGAATTCACAAGGCCTCGTACGGTATACACTTGTAACCACGGTGTTGGGACCAGGAGATGACATCCACGCTTTAGAAGGGTGGATTTCATAGAAGCATAGTTGACCCTACATTGTTTCTCACTGCACCCTCTGTCCCACGTGTGGCCATTCTTGGGTATGTTGATGACCTGCTCATTACATCTCCCAGCCAGGCTGCTCCTGTGGCAGTCAAGAGCCTCGTTTAGTGAGCAGACAAAATGAAGGATCTCGGACCTAATCGAGTCTTTTTGGGCATGGAGCTTGAGCGTGATCGCTCGAAGCGGACACTGCATGTTTATCAGGGTGTGTATGTTTGTAGCCTAGGGGGATGCTTTGCCTCCCTACTCTCTAGAATCCCCTTGGCCTCTACGCAGATGAATCCAACAGGTCAGACACTGTTGACATCACTAATATCTCCTAGTTAGGGAAGACAATAAATGTAGCTAACTGCCTACGTGTGATTGACTCACTGATGTTTATGGCCACCACCGCTTGTTGCAGACATGTGTGAGGCTCTCTAGCTGTGTTGCTTGCTACATCAGTTGCGCATCCCCATTCGCTGCATCATCTTGCGCCGTGACAATTAGAGAGCACAAAATGTACTGCTGAAAATGATGGCATGCACCATTAACGCATGAAGCACATCAATGGTAAGCACCACATTGTTTGTTAGTGCATTGCTGCTGGCTTGATTCGAGTTGTCTGGGTGGAAAACCGTTCACGACGAATTGATTTTCTTATGAAGGCATTCTGCACAAATGCATGAATGTCTTCAAGTGTGGTGTTCATGCTATTGGTCTTGCTTGTCCCCATGACCTCGTGTGATTTTTGCTCCCTTCGTCTGTTCGCTGACACTAGCTTGTTGTAACATTTGAATCCTATGACTTCGGTAGTGGGGGGGTGTTATTGTTTGTGGTTCAGTTGCTCGTCCATCACACACCCCATGCCCTCTTGTCTTGCTTCACATGCTCATTACATCACCCATGTGCAGGAGCCTGAGTGTTGTGATTGCGTTCGAGCTCTCTCCCACAAGATGGGAGACATTTGTGACGGGGCTCTCACACTCTGCCAGCATTAGTACACACGTAAGCAATGGTCTACGACCACAAAATCTGTGTTCTCTCATAACTCTTACTGCTGGTTTTTCTCGTAGGGAGCTCCAGCTCTTTGGCACTTGAGAGTACTAAGGATGTCTCTATCTTGCATGTGGGTCCCTTGGGGAGCTTCATTTTTCACAGGAAATGCCAGAAGGAAACTATGCAGCAGGTTGGGGCAGCAGCGTTGTCGATGCAGCGTGCGGGCTTCCACGCTCGTTGCTTAAGTCAGCTGCCCCCTCAGTCTGCTGCTCTAGAGTCTAAGTCTGGAAGCTCTGGGTTTTGTTACTCAGAAACGCGCGCGCCAGAGTTAGCGCCAGAAAGCAGCTGAAAACTGATAATGACTGATTAGGAATGAAGAATGAACAACAATGGGAGACCCCTCCAAGTTCTAGGCCCCCCCCCAGCTCTGTAGAGCTTGTTACTCAGTTCATCAGCCAATCAGAAAACAGTTCAGTTCAGGCTGGCAGGTTTTCTCGGTGAGGCCTGCCAGGCAGCCGACAGCCCAAAACCCGGGCGTCGTCCGTTTTGCCTGAAAACTGGACCATACCATAATACCGACGCTGCGAACGCAGCCGTGCGGTCAGAATCTGCTAGAAAAACAGTAGCGAGGAGTTATGGCAGCCTAAACCCAGATGGTGCCCACAATGGTTTATGCTGCCAAACATAGCCATGCAACATGCAACTGGGACCCTAGGCAGTGCATGACGATGCAGACGCGATGGGACGCGCTGGACGCATGCAAGCAGCAACTGCGGTGTCAATGACCGCCGGCAACACGACCGCCGAGGAGGCCTGCCGATGGAGCTGAGCGCGTCGCCGGAGAGAGGAGGCTCCAGCGAACTGCGAGAAGACCTCAGCGTGCGTCGGCTCCACTGGACGACACTCCATCAGCGTTGAGTCTCGCCGTCAGACATCTGCACGCCGATGTACACAAGCCGGGAGGACACAACAGAGCACAATGAGAGATGCGAAAAAACGAACACTCCCCCATGACTCACAGGCGTAGTGCACATGGGCGGACAGGGACACGGTCAACATCCAGACTCCCCCAGGGCATGCAGAGACGCAGGCAGAGATAAAAAGAGAGCCACTCAAGGACGTACGCCGACCAAACTCACAGCCTTCTTGAACGAGTCGCGCTTCAGTGCCTTGGTCAAGAAGTCAGCCAACTGCCGTGCTGTCTCAACCCACACGATGCTGATGCTGCCGTCATGCAACAACGAACGCACATAGTGATACTCAACGTTGATGTGCTTTGTGCGTGTGTGATGCACGCCGTCATNACCACACACTCTCACACGCGCCTGATCCAAGAGCCGCATACTCAGCCTCAGCAGTGCTGCGTGTAATGCACCCCTGCTTGCTACTGCGCCAGGACACAGCCGTGCCGCCAATCAGAAAGATCCAGCCTGTGCGACTCTTACCATCCGGATTGCCGGCCCAGTCGCTGTCGGTGTAGCCCACTGCGACAACAGACGGTTGACGGCGGAACATGAGACCTCGCCGAGGAGTCGAGACGACGTAGCGCAGTACTCGGATCGCGGCCTCGTGGTGGAGGTGACGCGGCTCCTGAGAAAACTGGGCCAGGAGGTTGACAGCGAACACGATGTCTGGACGCGTCGTCGTCGCCAGGAACATCAGTGACCCGATGACTCGCAGGTACGTGGTCACGTCAACTAGCTCCCCCACAACAGCTGGGTCAGGACTCTTTAGCTTCACCTGGCCATCGGGCGACATGGGTGAGGATGCGCTCGGTACGAGTGGTAGGTCCTCGGCGAAGCGAGTGGACAGAGTCTGCACATAAGCAGCCTGATGGACATGGAGGATGCCCTGGGAGCGATCATGCTGGAGCTCCATGCCCAGGAAGACTCGGGCAGACTCGAGATCCTTCATCTGGTAGGTGGCGTGCAGCAGGTCCTTGACGCGCTGGATGGCGGCCGTGTCTGGCGACACAATGAGAAGGTCGTCGACGTACACCAGAACAGCAGCGAAGGTCTGGCCTCGCGGACTGACAAACAGTGCAGGGTCCGCGGTGCTGCGCTGGAGCCCACCACGAAGGAGCGTGCTGCTGATCTCCTGGTTCCAGCACCGAGGCGACTGCTTCAGGCCATAGAGGGCCTTACGCAGTCGCCACACTCTCCCGGTGCCATCGTCGAAGCCTGGTGGCTGCACCATGTAAAGCTCCTAACCCTCCAGTGAACCATGGAGAAAAGCGTTGCTCACATCCATGTGATGCAGCTCCCACCCGTGCTGGGCGACCAGGCCGAAGAGCGCCCGGCTGGTGGAGAACCGGCCAACTGGGGCAAAGATCTGGTCATAGTCGACCCCAGGGACCTGGGCAAACCCCTTTGCAGTGAGGCGGGCCTTGTAATTGTCCAAGGACCCGTCGGGTTTCCACTTGCGCCGAAAGACCCACTTGGCGCCGATGGCCTTCCGACCTGGAGGAAGGTCGACGAGGTCGTACACGTGGTGCTGTCGGATAGCGGCGAGCTCATCGGCGCAGGCAGCGTCCCAGTGTGCGGCCTTTGGAGAGGCTCGTGCCTCGCGCAAGGTGGCTGGGTCCTCCGGGTGTGCTGTGGAGCGGACTGAGAGAGCATGTGCCTCTCGCGCCCCAGGTGGGATGCGCGCCGGGGCAGCCACGACAGCGTGACGATGCTCGTGATGGAGCATGACGTAGCCCAATGCGGAGCCCGGGTGCAGATCTGCAATGGTGGCCGATGTGGTCAGGCCGAGGGCCTTGGTGCCAGGGTCCCCACTCACGACCGTGGGAGTGGAGGAGGCACGTGGAGCCACGGGGGGTCAACGCTACCGAGCGCGGTGCGACGGTCTGCACGCTCACCGACGGCCTGGGTCGGAGGCTGCCGCCGGGGCCACGTGTGTAGCGTGGTAAGGCATGCAATGGCGCTGAGTCTGATGGGCCAGTGGAGGCGACTGAGGCTGTCGGCCCGGAGAGATCAGCGGACACGACGGGAGCTGCCGGCCCGGAGGGACCAGCAGACGCGACTGGGGCAGCTGGCCCGGAGGGACCAGCGGACGCGACTGGGGCAGCTGGCCCGGAGGGGCCAGCGGACGCGACTGGGGCAGCAGGCCCGGAGGGACCAGCGGACGCGACTGGGGCAGCTGGCCCGGAGGGGCCGGCGGACGTGGTTGGGGCAGCTGGCCCGGAGGGACCAGCGGACGCGGCTGGGGCAGCTGGCCCGGAGGGACCAGCGGACGCGACTGGGGAAGCTGGCCCGGAGGGACCAACGGACGCGGCTGGGGAAGCTGGCCCGGAGGGACCAGCGGACGCGACTGGGGCAGCTGGCCCGGAGGGACCAGCGGACGCGACTAGGGATGCTGGCCCGGAGGGACCAGCGGACGCGGCTGGGGCAGCTGGCCCGGAAGGACCAGCGGACACGACTGGGGCAGCCGGCTCAGAGGGACCGAAGAATGTGTCACCCGGACGCGGTAGGACGGAGGACGGACTCACCACTCTCCCACGCGACGGGAGAGACACAGACGAGCCGGAGCGAATGAGGTCGCGAGGAAACAGGTCCTCGAAGAAGAGGGCATCCCGGGACTCGACAATGCAGTGCCGGGAGGGGTCCCAGAAGCGCCAGGCCTTGGACTGACGAGAGACACCGAGGAAGGTGCATGGGCGGCCGCAGGGGGCGAGCTTACCGCCCTGCTGCGGGGAGGGCAGCCAGACAATGGCGACACAACCCCAGACGCGAGCGGGGCGGAGGTCAGCGCGCTGACCGCACCAATGCTGGTACGGCGTGGACTGACGAGGAAGGGGACCGTGGGGAATCCGGTTCCAGACCCAGGTCATGTAGGCCATGGCTTCAAAGTAGAAGCCTTCGGAGAGACCGGACTCGACACGCATGGTGCGGACGGCGTCGGCCATGGTCCGGTTCCACCGCTCGGAGACACCGTTCTGGGCGGGTGTGTAGGGCGCCGANCACAACCCCAGACGCGAGCGGGGCGGAGGTCAGCGCGCTGACCGCACCAATGCTGGTACGGCGTGGACTGACGGGGAAGGGGACCGTGGGGAATCCGGTTCCAGACCCAGGTCATGTAGGCCATGGCTTCAAAGTAGAAGCCCTCGGAGAGACCGGACTCGACACGCATGGTGCGGACGGCGTCGGCCATGGTCCGGTTCCACCGCTCAGAGACACCGTTCTGGGCGGGTGTGTAGGGCGCCGATGTCTCGTGGTGGATCCCGCGGGAGGCGAGGAAAGTCGTGGCCTCACCCATGTACTCGCCACCGCGATCGGAGCGAAAGCGGCGAAGGGAGCGGCCACACGCGCGCTCTGCGAGGACAAGCCAGTCCTGGATGGCCCGGGCGACATCGCTCTTCTGCCTAAGACAGAAGACCCAGCGATAGCGAGAGTAGTCGTCCGTGAGGGTGAGGACATAGCGACCATGCTCGTCGACCGGCTCGGTGGGGAGAGGGCCCATGACATCCGAATGGACAAGGTCGAGAGGGGCAGATGCACGGGAGGCAGACAAGGGGTACGTGGATCGGTGCATCTTCCCCTGAGCGTAGTCAATGCACTCAGTGGGGCACGGGAGAGGGAAAGTCTCCGGGTCTAGGCCCGAGGCAGGCTGGGTGCGAAGCATGCTGTCCACAGCGGCAGAGTGGACGTGGCAGAGGCGGCGGTGCAGGAGGCGGGTGTGCTGAGGAGAAAGCGTACTGGTGACGAGCACATGGCCTGTGGCGGCCGACGAGGAGGAGACGCGAGAAGAACAGGAGAGACGAGGAACATGCCACAGGTTGCCACGGGCGGTGGCGTGCAGGACGACAAGACCAGACGGACGCAACGACACCGTGCCAATACCACGCGAGTGCACAACATCCATGCTCATGCGGTCAAGTGCAGTCACGGACAGGAGGCTGAGCTCGAGACCAGGGACGAAGAGGACATCGGTCAGAAAGACGTCACCGGCAGGACCACGAAAACGAACGACGCCAACACCACGGACAGGCAACACCTGTCCAGAGCCCGTCCGGACACCGGAGACATCGCCGACAGGACCGAGCATACTGAAGGCCTCACGAGAGGCCGTCATGTGATGCGTGGCCCCGGAGTCGATGATCCAGGTCTCAGCAGGGTCCTGGACCGGGGTCGCTAGATCGCTAACGGTCACATGGCAGCAGGCGAGGGACGCGGACGCGGTGGACGGAGGCGCGAAACGGGACTGCCAATCGTCAAGCCAGGCAACATCATCNAGGAGGCCACTGGCGACGACGAGACAGATGAGGAAACGGGACACGACCGCAGCTCAGTCTCAGTCATGCAGGGCTGGGCAAGAGAGCAGGAGGTGACGCAACTCGCACTTCCCTGGGGAGGAGGGCGAGGCAGGCCGAGCTGGAGCGCAATAAACTGCTCCAGCTGTCGCTCACGGGAGGAGGGCCCGGGAGTGTAGACGGAGTGCGGAGTGACGGCGCCGGAGCCCGGGTAGGAGGAGGACGGAACCGCCGAAGGGAGAGGAGGCGCCGACGGCTGCGGAGTCGGTGTCTGCTGGATCGGCGAGACGACCGGGGTGGTGGAGCCGCTGGACGAGGTCGAGGCGTCTGAGCTGGCGACAGCAACGGAGGCAGAGGCGAGACGGCGCTCCCGCTTGCGACGCATGGTGGTGATGACGCGCGCCTTGTCCGTCGGCAGCGGGCACGTGTACCACCCGTGCCCAGGCTGGCCACAGTTGTGGCAGGCGGAGCCGCCACTGCCAGACCCGGTCGACGGCTGCCGCTGCTGCTGCTGCTGNTTGCCCTTCTTGCTCCGACGCTTCTTCTTCCCCGTCGGCGAAGCGCTGGCGGAGGAGCTGGCGGAGGAGCTGGCGGATGTAGCTGTGGCGGGGGAGGCGATGGCCACGGAGGCGAGAGCCTCCGTGCGATGGAGTTCGGACTCCTGGCGAGCTTCCTCAATGCGGAGGAAGAGCTCGTATGCCCAGGGCATGAGGGTGCCCTGGGTCGCCATGGTGGAGAGGACGTCCTGGGGGTAGTGGACGAAGACGTCCGCGTACGCGCTGGTGGCGCCGCGCTTGATGGTGAGGAGCGCAGACAGAGGGGGTGGAGCAGATGTGCCAAGACGACGCAGGATGTCCTCTGCCCGCTGCCAGTAGGCAGTGACCGTCTCGGTCTCCCACATGCGCAGGGAGTTGAACTCCCGGAGCAGACGGCTGATCTCAGCGTCGCTGGACAGGCGATGAGGCCGAGTGAGGATGTGCCATGCGGATGCAGGGTCCGGTGTGGCGCCAGTGGTGAAGTCGCCAAGGTAAGGCTCCAGTGCCAGGCGGGAAGCCGGAGGGGCGACTGGGACGAGGGCACGGACGGCGCGACCAGCGTCATACAGCTGGTCGGCCGGGGTGGAGTCATAGGGATGGGTGTAGTACACCCATAGGCCCTCCCCTTGCGCCCAGATCCGGAAGCTGAGCTCCCAGCTCCGGAACTGCTCGCCAGCCTTGAGCGGCGGCGGCGGTGTCTCAAAGTCCTTCTGCCTGCGGCCGGCGCCCAGAGTGGGGCCAAGGACGGAGGTCACCGTCTGCCGCTGGCGCTGAGTCTGCTGTCGCGCTAGGTAGTGCGTGGCAGCGGACACAGCTGGGCTGGCGTGCCCTGGAGGGATGAAGGATGGCAGCGCACCGGTAGCATTGTGGGAAGCTGATGGCTGCAGCGCCGCAAGCTGCTGCGTCAAGGCGGTGAGCTGTAGCTCAAGAGTGGCGAGGGGGTCAGGGACGCCGCTGCCGACACCAGAGGGTATCTGCTGCTACTGCTGCTGCTGTTGCTGCTGCTGCTGCTGCCTGTGCATCAAGGCGGCGAGCTGCAGCTGAAGAGCGGCGAGTGGGTCAGGGATGCCACTGCCGATGCCAGAGGGCAACTGCTGCTGCTGCTGCTGCTGCTGTTGCTACGGCTGCTGCTGCTGCTGCTGCTGCTACTGCTGCTGCTGCTGTTGCTGCTACTGCTGCTGCTGCTGCTGCTGCAGCTGCTGCAACTGCTGCACAAAAGGGGGGCTAGGGGTCCCTCCCCTAACGGAGGAGGACCCCGCGTCAGAGGGGCTGTTGGTCATGGTGGTTAAAGGTGCCTCTCGTCCCCTTATTGTTTTTTTTTTGTGTTTTGTGTGCTACTGATGTCAGCAGTGACGTCAGCCAAGGATGGCTGACGTCAGCAGAGGGAACTCTGCGTGTGCAGTGCCACTGTTTTCTCCCCCGGTCCCCCTCTTTTTTTTTTCTTCCTTTCTCTGTTGATGACGTCAGCAGTGACGTCAGCAGAGGGGTGCTGACGTCAGCAGCGGCAAATGTTGGGGCCGCCGCTGCTGCTCTTGGTGCTGATGCTGCTGCAGATGCCGCTACAGCTGCTGCTGCTGCTATTGCTGCTGCTGCTGTTTGCCGCTGCTGCTGCTACTGCTGCTGCTGCTGCTGCTGCTACTGCTGCTGCTGCTGTTGCTGCTGCTGCTACTGCTGCAGCTGTTTGCTGCTACTGTTGCTGCTGCTGCTGCTGCTGCTGCTCGTGCTGCGAGCTGCAGCAGTTGCTGTGACTGCTGCTGCTGCAGCAGCTCGCTGCTGCAGCTCGCTGCTGCAGCTGCTGCGTGCTGCAGCAGCTGCTCGCTGCAGCTGCAGGCTGCTGCAACGAGCTGCGGGGGTGGGGGATTTTTTTTGCTGTCTCTTTTTTTTTTTTTTTCTGTCAACAGCGGGCAGCAGCCCGCTGTCTGCTGCGAGCAGCGGGCTGCTGCTCGCCCAACAGCAACGAGCTGCTGCTCGCTGGCAGCAGCGAGCTGCTGCTCGCTGCTCGCTCGCTGCGAGCAGCGGGCAGCAGCAGCCACGGCTGGCAGCTGCTGCTCGCTGCTGCTGCTGCAGCTGTCGGCTGCTGCAGCTCGCTGCAGCAGCTGCTGCAGCCCGCTGCTGCTGCTGCACGCTGCTGCAGCTGCTGCGTGCTACAGCTGCTGCCTGCTGCTGCTGCGAGCTGTTGCAGCCGGCTGCTGCTGCGGGCTGCTGTTGCTGCTGCACGCCGCTGCTGCTGCTGCACGCTGCTGCTGTTGTTGCTGCGAGCTGCTGCTGCTGCGGGCTGCTGCGGGCTGCTGCTGCTGCTGCGAGCTGCTCCTGCTACGGGCTGCTGCGAGTTGCTGCTTCTGCCTGCTGCTGCTGGTGGTGCCAGTCACTGCACCTGGGTGACGTTGCCGCGTGCGTCGTCGCCCACAGACGTCAGACGCCGCCTGCCGCTCACCTCCTCGCGNCACGCGTGGGGGTCAGTGCTGCCGAAAAAATTTCGGCAGCATTTCCCCTGGCCCAGTGGCCGTGGGAAAAATTCTGACGCCGCCACCAGGAGGGTCAATGCTGTCGGAAAAAATCCGGCAGCATTTCCCCTGCACTGGCGCGTATGGGAGGTCCGCCGGCATTGTCTAGCACCTGTTCGCCAGTATTCTGCTGCTGCTGCTACGCTCTGGCTCTGATACCAAGAAGGAAACTATGCAGCAGGTTGGGGCAGCAGCGTTGTCGATGCAGCGTGCGGGCTTCCACGCTCGTTGCTTAAGTCAGCTGCCCCCTCAGTCTGCTGCTCTAGAGTCTAAGTCTGGAAGCTCTGGGTTTTGTTACTCATAAACACGCGCGCCAGAGTTAGCGTCAGAAAGCAGCTGAAAACTGATAATGACTGATTAGGAATGAAGAATGAACAACAATGGGAGACCCCTCCAAGTTCTAGGCCCCCCCCCCCAAGCTCTGTAGAGCTTGTTACTCAGTTCATCAGCCAATCAGAAAATAGTTCAGTTCAGGCTGGCAGGTTTTCTCGGTGAGGCCTGCCAGGCAGCCGACAGCCCAAAACCCGGGCGCCGTCCGTTTTGCCTGAAAACTGGACCATACCATAATACCGACGCTGCGAACGCAGCCGTGCGGTCAGAATCTGCTAGAAAAACAGTAGCGAGGAGTTATGGCAGCCTAAACCCAGATGGTGCCCACAATGGTTTATGCTGCCAAACATAGCCATGCAACATGCAACTGGGACCCTAGGCAGTGCATGACGATGCAGACGCGATGGGACGCGCTGGACGCATGCAAGCAGCAACTGCGGTGTCAATGACCGCCGGCAGCACGACCGCCGAGGAGGCCCGCCGATGGAGCTGAGCGCGTCGCCGGAGAGAGGAGGCTCCAGCGAACTGCGAGAAGACCTCAGCTTGCGTCGGCTCCACCAGACGACACTCCATCAGCGTCGAGTCTCGCCATCAGTCATCTGCATGCCGATGTACACAAGCCGGGAGGACACAACAGAGCACAATGAGAGATGCGAAAAAACCAACAATGCCATTGGGTACGTCCTTCCTCGGGAATGCTCTAGCTATAAATGAATTTGTTTCGGGTTGACATGTCAAGGGAATTTTTCAAAGACGCAAGCTTTGCTGGAAGAACATAGATTGATGAGCCACTGACAACATCCATTACGACTACTATGTACATGGGGAAAACTGTTTGTATGAGGGTCACACAGATTGACTGTGAACAGCCCTTGGCTCTGTGTGATCATCCAGCTTGCCAAACACGGGCAAACCGACAAACTTCCCAACAAGGCACATGAGCCAATGCTGCTCCACAAACGTGATGTCTCGTGCGAACGTTTGCGATCGAACACCCTCCTCGATCGCACACCATGAGACAAATCGCTGTTGTCCAGTGACCTGCAGCAGATGGTGTAGGAAAGCCGGGGGGGGG
>SZWC01001781.1:248774-264768 GCA_023375785.1 Penium margaritaceum | reverse complement strand
AGAGAGAGAGAGAGAGAGAGAGAGAGAGAGAGAGAGAGAGAGAGAGAGAGAGAGAGAGAGAGAGAGTATGCTTCCTTTATGGCCCTGGTGTATTTGGAGCTCGTTGGGAACGAACTCGGATCACTGGCGGTGGATTATCCCGCCACCCATGGCGGGTACCAGATTCCACCCACCCAACACCCAAACTTCGGGCTAGGCTAACTTTCTGGATACTCACTCAAATCGAGCGATTCAAAGCTCTATCCTGCATGGAAATATCCAAGGAATCGAAATCTAAAGTCAGATCAGATGTTTGACCACTATTTAGTGGTCAAACCAGGGATTACGATCAACGGCACTCATGGCAAGGGGCACACCATGTCAACGGTATTGTGGATAGGGCTCTGGGTTGGCCATGGATGGAGTATACCAGAGTGTGCAAAACTCCTTCTAGGACATATGATTCAAGAAGGATGTGTTTTGACTTTCCAAGAACGAGTGGTTTGTGAGGTCCCAAAACCGACATGCTTTTGAGGCGTAAGAGACTCCAACAAAGACACTCCGCTGTCCGCGTGGACTGGCTTTGTTCTCCCGTTGTTGGTGTGGGAACCAGATACATGCTTTTGTTTCCCAAACCCAAGCTGGCCTTAGATCGGCCTTCTCCTTGAGTCAGCGTTATGAGGGTATCACTGCTTTGGATAGTGAACCCTGGGGTATGCAATTCCACACCCAAGTGACGTACTTGTATGCCTCTTCTAAAAAATGGAATGTTAGACCCGATTCAGTGAGCACTGTCCAAAGTTCTGTGCAAACTCTCTGCCACTCCATTTTTTTGTGGTTTGTAAGGGGTAGTGGGCTGATGTTCCATACCTTTAGCCTTAAGCTCAGCAATTAGATTCCAAAGGAATCCCCGCCTCTGTGTGTTTGCAATGTTAAGATCTTGTAGCCCGTTTGCAACTCAGTGAGAGCTATCCACTTAATAATAGCCCTATGGTCATCACCCTTTGATTTTGGCAAAATTTCCAATCGAAAATAAATGTATTCAGCTGTGGGAGTCAAAACATACTGGGACCTATATTGGAGGGAAGATACGGGCATATGTTGTGTGAGATCCCCATGAACCAAGGCAAGAGGGGAAATGGTTTCTCTCATGGACTGATGGAAATTCTGCCTATGTGCCTTCCCCAGATGACATTCTATACAAGTTTCATCTTTGAGGCCATGGGCATAGTCCGTGTGCAAGAGACCATGTGTAGGAACATGCTTCAACATGTCTATGAAAGAGTCGATTTTGTTATGCACCAAATGGTCGTGGATGAGGTACGAGTGCTTTGTATGCGTACCTGTTAGAATGTACACCTGCAATCTATGTGAGTGTCTGTACAAGGAGAAAGAGTGTAAAATGGTCGAGCATGTCAACGTGCAATGGCCCACCAACCAGCAGAGTACCAACAATATCAAAGAAAATTCATTATTGTTTTTGCGTTAGCATGGCAGTATTTGCCTTCTTGTCTAGCTATCCCTCAGACAATGTATTGACTTTCAGCCGAGGCACATAAATCACACCGGTGAGCCATAACACCCGCCTTCCCGGTGCCTACAGTGCAACAGTGTCTGCACCCTAAACCTTCAAGATCTCCCCTGAACCAGTCTTCACCACTTCCATATCATGCACAGCTGGCGATGCGGACATATGATGGGATGTTGCGGTGTGAAAAAACCATTCATGCATGGGGAGGGCATGACTCGTGGTGATGTGGATGTTATCTAGCCATTGACCCAATGACTTTGGCATGGCGGTTGCCTCATGCACTTGAGTCTCCATTGGAACTACTTTGCCACACCCGGGTGGAAATACCAGAGGCTACTGAGGCTCAACCATCTCTATGTACGTGAATTGCGTCCATGCCATAATGGGTATGGGGGCACTCACATTCGACTTCATGTAGTAGTGGTCCTGGTACATAAGTGGTCCAGTCATGAGTGACGGTAGTGGCAGTTGCTTCTGTGCCGCTCCAAAGGTAGCACCGCCAAAAGGGACCGAGGGTTGGGTAGGAACACTAGGCCCCAGTAGATCCGGAACAGCCCAACTGGTTATTGGGTAGTGTAACGATTGCTGTTGCTACCATTGATGCTACAGGGTGGTTGCTGCTGCCACAGGCACTACATAAATGGCTATGATTGTTGCTTCTTTTCCATAATCTATCGCTGTAATGTGGGACATCAGTGCCAAGAATACCACGCCTAGTTGCTACACCTTTGTGCTCTGCAACCATGCTCGCAGCCCCCACCACCATCGCTTGAGTTGCCTTACCCTCCTGCACCACTTTCTCGGTTTGTTTGTATGTCAAGTGTGCAGACGCAGTAGCACTCACTGAGGTGTCCTTGTGTGAGTAAGTGGTTGAGGATGTGCCTGCTATATCACGAGCCTTGCCTTTGAGGATTTCCTTGTAGTTGTACCGTTGGGAGAAGATGACAGAGAGGTCTATCTTCTTGATCTCTGCCACTGGATGGCGATGGATGGCGTCACATAGAAACTCTCTATACTATTCTTTGAGATGAAGTAGTACAACATCCAGCCATTCAAGGATGAACCATGCTATAACCAGTCCTAGGAGATGGCGACAAATGTCCATCGCCTCTTCCTAAATACTCTACGATAGGTTCTTCAGGTTTGGGGAAAAGGTGGTGAATCTTGTCACACAAAGTCACAACAAGAGCCATGCCTTGCTTTTCTTGGTGAGTTGTCAGGTGCTTCCAAACCTCGTAGGATGGAGCATCTCAAGTGCAAGGGCCGGCCAGATCTGTGCCCACCTCCCCCCGAACCGGTACTCACATAGTGAGTACGATTGAGGATCGGGAAGTGCATGATGCAATGCAATAAAAATACGCAGTAGGATGTGCGTCTTTATAGTTTCTTTGGACGGACAAAGGTAGAAAGCTTCAAGGTCATGCTCGGTGGCCCAATCTAAGAAAGAGATATTCCAAACAAGGAAGTCTATATTTCTAGTTGATGAGGGGACATATATTTGTGATCCAATCCCAACAACACCATCGTGGCCGCCATTAGGATGACTGATGGCGTGTCATCAACGTTTCCCAGTAAGTCACCGAGGTCACTACCTTCTACGTCACTCATTCTTATTCCCGCTTGAGTTTTCCCTCACACTACTTATCCTGTGCTCTATAGGAACTATGAGTGTAAGACTTGTGTCTATGAATAATGCACTGGGAGTTCAACAAAAGTTTGGCAGCAACCCGTTGTTCCCACGTTCGGCCCAGTTTTTTGGACGAGAGCCATTTGCTCTGGACTTCAGCCATAGATTGTGTCTGTGGCCTTGTAATTATCCCCAAGCTCCTTCTCTTTCCTTGTTCAGCCACAGTGTGGCAGCCAAGCATCATCTGGGTGGTGCTCCATGCAGAAATGAACTAATGGTGTCGTTCTTTGTCCACCAACCCCGCTAAAGCATCTCCCTAGCCTAGGGGAAGGCCTATGTATCTTGGTGGAGATGGTTTAGGGGCGCTACAAGCCCTAGATGCAGCAGAGGCAGTAGCGGTGGCCTCCTGTGTCCTCGTCAACCAGACACACTCACAATATGTCCCCCTACTCTACTATTTTACAACGGTTTTGTAGCTTTTAGTGGTCAATGGTTATGATGTCATGGAATGCAAAAATGAACAATTTGGAACAAGTCCCATGTGATTTTGTCAATGTATGAGGATGCTTGAACAGAAAAAACCATGTCGGCCTAGTGAGTTAGCTAGAAAGCGTTTTTTTAGCTCTTACGGGTGAGACTTGCTAGCCGAGTCCCACCCGTCGGCCGAGGAGAGACGCTTGCCAGCGTAAGGTGCAAAGCAAGGGAAAAGCCCTCATTAATTTGAATGAGGATTTTTAAACTTGAATAACCCAAAAAGGGTTCCTATACAAGTGAAAACTAGCAAGCCTAGGGTCCTCTAAACATCCAGCGGAGGAACTAATCCACGTGTCTTATGGTGGTAAGCACAAAATTAAAGGTTCAGCCTGCCGCAAACTCTCTATGCTGCATTTGGCTATGCGGCTAGTATAGAGGTAATCACACAAGGGTGCTAGTTTCCAAGGCGATGAGGACGGCTGCATAGATGTCATGCTCACGGTGCGTCTCCTCAACTCTCTGAGCTAGCATGTCCTGTACACTCACAGCCACACAAATGGAGAAGTACATACACAAAGATTAATAACATATGTGCAATGCAATAGTGGATGTGATGGTGCAAGTCCGTTGGTAATGGAGACGTTGATGCGTTGATGCTAGCTAAGGATTTTGAAGGGCTTACCGGTGTTTGACGTGGCCGCTGCTCCATAGGTTTATGTGTTGGGTGCAAAGCATCATGATATGAAGAAGATTTTTCGGATGTAGTATTGCACGTGCGATCCGCCTCAGCATCTTCATAAGAGCAGCAGTCTGCTGGGTTGTAGCCCTCGCCCGGGTAACCTCTTGGATTGTTTTTAGGAGAGTTCCAACAACAACAACTCTCGGTACTGTTTCTATTGGGAATAGGCAAGCTCAATATCAAGTAGGTCCCTTTCTACTCTGGCTAAAGGAGCTATTTGGATTGGCTTGGTGTTATATATATACGCCAGGGTGGCATGAAGTAAAGCAACACTCAAGGATACTACTCCATGTATAGCTTTAGTGCCACTTCCACAATAGCTATAGGTTGTGTAGGCTTCTATCAAGCTGTCTCGGTTGTAGCTCCTACTATCTTGCTATTCCATTGTCGTTGATGTCAGAGGGGGACAACAGGGGAGCTTACATATGTCATATTTTACATTAACTCACTTCGAACAACTTTCCGTGTGGTGTGTGATTAGCAGATGCTGTCAGCATTGCACTGGTGCTAGGGAAGGAGCAAGTGGAACAGTACCAATATCAAGCATTGTTATTTTCTTGGCCACGTGGTTGCTCGTGAATGCAGTAACAATGTAGAAGCAGTTGTATTGCTGGTGGTGCATGATCAATGGATGTTGTTAGCATTGTTGTTCCTAGCAATATGGGGAGCCAACGCCAACTCCAATATCGTTGCTTGCTTTGCTTATGTCACTTCTTGTAGGTGTAGTTAGCACGGGTGATATGCAAAAGCTGTTGGCACTGGTTTTACATAGCCGAAGGTGCTCCTAAAACGTGCAACAACGCTATCGCAACAACCTTAGTTGCGAGAAGCTTGCAACGACCATCATTATAGCAAAAGTGTGGAGTGAAACTAAAGTGCTGACTCATGGAAGTTCTACGTCGTATTGTCGTAGGAAGGAGGCTGTGGTGGCTACAATGGTTGTAGCAGAAACATACATGCTGTTGGTGGTAGATGCCACCACATCTTGAACCATGAGTGGTGATAGAATGGACCTCTACTTTCCTTCTAGTGAAGATTTTCCTTGCTTTCTCTGATACCAATGGATATTGATTGATGATATAGAGTGAGAAGGTACACCTGTGTGCGTGTGTATGTGTGTGTGTGTGTGTGTGTGTGTGTGTGTGTGTGTGTNAATGGACCTCTACTTTCCTTCTAGTGAAGATTTTCCTTGCTTTCTCTGATACCAATGGATATTGATTGATGATATAGAGTGAGAAGGTACACCTGTGTGCGTGTGTATGTGTGTGTGTGTGTGTGTGTGTGTGTGTGAGAGAGAGAGAGAGAGAGAGAGAGAGAGCAAGAGAGAGAGAGAGAGAGAGAGTGAGAGAGAGAGAGAGGGAGAGAGAGTGAGAGATCCTACAGACACTCACACACAACACCATGGATCAGAAAATGGCTTTGGAGAAGTGAAATAAGGGAAGAATGGGGGTGAGTTTGAGCCTTGAGAATTGTGGCTGACGATATCAGCCATGGAAGGGCTTCGCGTGTGGGGTCTCAGCTCCATCCATCGGGTCCACATGACCTACCGGCTATTAACATGTACTGTCTTCTTATGCTTCGGGCTAGAGAACCCGGTGGCACGGCCCCAAAATATTGGGAACCCACATTCTATGCAAGTAACAGATAGGCATGCACAAGAACGGGAGCATTGCATCAACCAAAAGAATATGTACCCGTACTGACACCCATATTCGTTCAAACTAAGAGTTTTTTTGTTCTCCCATGTGTTCTATAAAAAACTATGAGTCGAATGGGTGAGTCACCCCTGAGACTTCTGGAAAAACACATGTTATTCGTCCATGGTTGCTCTCAAAAAAATTGCTAAAAATTCATGTGTTCTCATTTTTGGGTTTTGACACTAGACAAATTTGGTTCTTTGCAAGACATGGGCACATACAACAAATTATTAGAGAAATTATTTGACAGTGCCTCGACGGCTCGCTCTTGCTCCAGAGCTCCTAGATACAGCAAATGCGAGGCGAGTATTTGTCCCGATGCGGGTAGATTTGACGGCCTTGCGTGGTCAAAGCTTGAACATCCAAAGTTCAAACGTTGACTTTCTCGCTCGATGTTCTTGCTCGATGGGAAGTCCCGGGACTTGAATGGTGGGCGAATTTATAAATGTTTAATCATAGGTGAGTGTCAATATGCGACCACTGCAAAAACTGAAACAGACCCGATTTTGGAAGAATACACAAAATCACCGAAAAGGCTCCAAAACATTCAGGGAATTTGGCTGTCAGTACGGTAGCATACTATCCCTCTCATAAATACATGTCACACATTGATCACACATTACAAATGTGTTAGCCAACATAAGACAGTTTTGGCTTAAATTTCTAATCTTGAATGGTTATTTGTCCGTAATGGTTTGTGATCATCAACCATTATCTTAAGTAATGCATAAAATAAAAATCCTGGGAACTGGAGACGGGTACACCACAGCTGAAACAACCATGTACTCGCGAGCATTTGTCAGTTGGCTCCAGATTTGTGCACGCGGGTGCACTCAAGGGATCACTTGCATAATCACATACCCAATGCCAGCGCCAGAATATGGTCACATATAGAGTCTTTGTGGGCACATTGGAATGTGTAAGATTTAGTTTAGGACCATCAAATTAGCTTTCAACTACCAAAGATCTTGTGCAAGTGAGTGGCTTTGAGTCTTTAGGTCACCTAGACTAACACAAGACTTAGTAGGCCCTACTCACGCAAGACCCGAAAGGTGCCCGTGTAAAACTAAAGGCCCAGACTCGGAAAGTGATTTGAGGTCATATATAACCAATCACCTCACCCTCAAAACTGTGTACACAGAAGTGAATTGGGAAGTGAACACAAAAGTGAACATTCATCATTCACCAAATTTTCTCTGTTTTGTAAAGACATCTTGAATCTTTTCATGTTTGAAAAGAAATGCATGTGTGGGCTCTAGTGACATGCATTCATGTTTATGGCTATTGATAAACCCATTAATATAGGAATACACTTCTTGATACATTGATTTTGGAGTGTATGAATCTGGGTCGATTAACTATACCTCTTTGAGGTAGGGTTAAAATATAGTTTACATTATTCTAAGCCTACCTTGAATCAAAACAAACAACAGAGCAGTTGTGTGCCATAAAAATTAAAAATGAATAGAGCACTTTTACTTAGCTGCGATCAGGCAACATCCTCCTTGTTCTTCCCCTTCTAAAGATGGAAATACCCTATTAGGATTGGTGTTTTCTGTTCAAAACATGTGGAAAATTCCCATAATTAAAAGTAGGAATATCCTACTTTAGAGAACAGCAACACTAATCACAATGTGTTGAATTCTAGTTGTCCCCTACATGTGGTCTTGAGAATGTTTATAGCTTCTCCATTCTGAGTCAGAAAAATAATCATGTCGATGTCCCATAACATGCAATGTTGATATGATAACATCATCAAACACTACAGAACCCCTTTTATTGGATATTTCAGGACTTGGATATGGAAAGGCGGGAGGAGGTTTGCGAGTTCAATAGTTGAAAGGATACTTTTTGGGCCTAGCGGTAGTGGGGGCCGGTAGATACCTCATGAGGACAACCTTCAAATCCTGATGTGATTTCAGGGTGGTGTGTGATAGGTTCGTCATATTGCTGGAAGAATTCAATGCTAAGGAAAATATAAAATAAACCTAGTTAGGAATTGCAGGGGGGGTGTCCCGATTTTATTATGGACCTTGCAAGGGAAGGGAACACCTTGAACCTTCCAGTCAGCGTATGTCGATTGGAATTCCGACATGTCTCCCATCCCTCTCCTCTCCCATAAGACTGAACACAAATTCAAGACCCCCTCCTTCCATGTAACACTAACCAGGTTTGTTTTCTGAAGTGCTTGACATAAAAATTCTAACAACATCAAAAACCTATTGCAAGCCGTCCTTGCTTGATACTAGGAT
The DNA here is from genome assembly GCA_023375785.1 of Penium margaritaceum. Classification (NCBI taxonomy): domain Eukaryota; kingdom Viridiplantae; phylum Streptophyta; class Zygnematophyceae; order Desmidiales; family Peniaceae; genus Penium; species Penium margaritaceum. Next base: position 256,469 of record SZWC01001781.1, on the reverse strand, counting down.
TTTCGGGTTTTCCTTAGGGTACTTGTTGGGCTTCATGGCAGTGTGGCCGGGCAGGTGCCCGTCTAATGCTTGAACTTGCTAACCACCCCTTCCCTCCCAAACCTTAGCCTAAACAATCATAGATATCTCAAAATAGGGGTTTGTGACGGGAGAGTGGTGGACAGGTCAGACCGACGTCTTGCGACGGTTATATCTGAAATGCCCCCTACCCCAGCATTCCTCCATCCCACGCGTTGTGATTGAGATATGTCATGTCCTCGCCTTTGCCATGCTCAACCAACAGCACGTGCCACTGATCGACCAGGGTACGGTCAATGGAGGAGGGTGCAGGTCACATATAACTAGTGTTTGGAATAACATAACACATCCCCCCAGCATTGAGAAAAAGGACCCCATCCACCCGACTGACGGTGCTATTCATACACCAGTAATAAGGGAAACAAAGGGCATGTCGAGGTCCCATGTCATGAGTCGTCAATGCATTTCACATGCTTCATGCACAAGTATTATACATTCCTCAATGGAAGCGTCTTGTGATACTCGTGGGGCAGGTTTGTGCTATGTTTGTGATATGTTCAAAACTCCCATGCGTGAAAAGGGAATCTAATGGGCATTACTAGCGCATGGCCCAACATGTGTCCACACAGAAAGTAAAACTCAAATTTCTTTTGTGTTTGTTAGGTGATGGGTTTGTTCAAGGGTCGATGTTTCAAAACAATGATTTTATATTGTAATATGTGCATTTATCCATCTTTCTTTAATATGGTGGTCAGAATCCAAGATTCCTCTCCTGAACCAGGAACTCCGGCTGATCAACAGTTGGCGATGAAAGTTGTTGATCGTCGATCGAGATGTCATCGACTGAAGGCTGGCGAAGTGTTCGATCACCGGCATTGGTTGCTGATTATCAACCATCCAGCTGACCATTTCCATTGTATTTTCTCAGTCGATGACGCATGTCGTACTAAAAAATAGAAACTGACTGGACTTCTCATTTTGTTCCCGGTGCTAGATGGATGAAATTCACACATTATGTTTTATGGGCATCCAAGCTATTTCACCCTTGGGAAGCTATAAATTAGTTTGAAACCACTAGGTAAGAGAGTCCTTATTTTTAACTGTTGAGTAGGGCATCACTCGTCCCCTTGCAAAATGGATAGGAGACATTTTTTGGCCCTTTTATGTTTTGCACGACAACCACCTGCGCACAACATAAAAAATTCTTCATAACGGATTTTAATGTCAAAGAAAATAGGACGGCTGTGAATCCACCTCCTATATGAAGGTCATCACCGGGGGCCACAAAATGGAATCTAAAGCTTTGATGGATATTTCCCTCCGTGTCATTCTGAGAGTAATCTTCATCGGAGACCCATTCAAGAACACTCAGAAGTTTGAAGTCTTCATAGGCCCATTTACTTTCTTATCTCACTCTTTCATTGCTTGTCCCAAACGAGGGGGGAAAACCATTGAGCTCATGAACTTACATGACCTTTGTGCACACAAAGCTTAAATTTTATCCTAAACAAACTCAAACTTGAACTTTGTACTTAACGTTCTAGCTCATAATCTTCGTGTGCGCGACATGTTGGAAACGATCATGCCAACCCATTTTGCGTATCTCAACCTCTTGCTCGACCTCTCCCTTTGTCTGGCTCACCATGTAAGGCAAGGAGGGGAGGGAGAGGACAAGGGCTTGAGGCCACCGGCCTTGACCCTCAAGGCCTCGTGGCCTCTGGCCGCCGAACGAGCGGTTAGCTCAATCGGTGGCTAGCAAGTGGCTGAATGGTGGCTTGTCATTCATGTGGACGGCCATCAAGCCAGCCGGCTGTGAGATGGCCTCGAGTCAATAAGTGGATGGCCACCAGTTAGCTATCACTTTGGCAGTGAGGTGGCCGTCAGACCACCCCTTGCTATTGCAAAATGGGAGGGCCAAACTAGCCCTCCCACTACAATCTTCATCACCTATTGTAAACAATCCCTGTTCATGAACAACAAATAGGAGTACCACATTGTGAATCATGAATATTGTGAAAGGGATTTATTAGTTTTAATCACTTGCTAGGTAGTAATACATGCACTATACCTTGACCTAGGCTACAATCAGTTGGTCAGCGTAGCTAGCAGCCTCCACTCTTTAGGCTCGATAATTCATGCGGTAACCATGTTCAGTGTCCCCAACCTCCTATGGTCGCCTATCCATGAATGCCACCTACTGGGAATGGTCTTCACAACTTTCTCATTCATGTAATGTCCCCTATTATGCACTATTTTATGCAAGCTACCAACTTGCTCAAGTACTCGTTGACAACCCTAGTGGGCAGCGAGATTCAGTCTCCCAGTAGTTATGTCCTTGTCCATAACCGGCCCAATGCACGACGAGTTTTCCCAAAACCCCGTGACCAAACGGTACACTCTCGGTGTTGGAGTATACAAAGGACTTTACATTGGCTGTCGGTAGCAAGAACTATTGATGATTTGTGAATGCTTCTCTCTAATGTGCATTGGGCCAACAGGGTCACCTAAAAACATCATGTATCTGAATACTCGGTAGAAGCAGCAATCCGTATGCCACTGGCCCAATGCATGTAACGATCGAAAAGAGAACAATCCACTTTGGTGCAAGTTTGCATGTCCTTGGCAGCTTAAATCAAAGGTTCTTAGTGCTAAGCAACACCTTGTTGCCGATGTCAAACAAGACCTCACGATGACTTCAATCGGCACGTGGCTTTTGTTATTGGCCAGACGCTGGAAGGTGACCCTTTGCCTCTTGTAACATGAGTCTGAGTTTGGCAAAATTTTGGGTGGAAGGAACCTATCTTTCCTTACTCCCACTCTTTGCCAAAGAGGGAACCACTAGACACCACTCTTTTTTAACACATATAGTGTGAACTACATAGAGTCGTTCACCAAGTTGTTCACCAAAAGTCATGCAAAAAGCTAGGAATTCATCCCCGTAGTTCATAGTGGGTTCCTTGTACATGCGGAGTACCTAATCCAGGGTAGTTTCTTTCATAATGCTTGTCTTGCGGTTTGCATGTGAAACACCGTCGTCTGCAAAAACATCTTGGACAAACTTTGACCTCGTAGATAATGCGCAAACGCAAGTTCTGGTACTTCACCACACATTTAGATAAGAGACGGACATTCTCCTCTATGTTTGTATCCATGGGTGTGGGAATGGAACGTGTCATCCTTGTAAAAAAATCCACAATCATGAGTATTACACTGTGGTCACATGTCGTAACCAAAAGAATCGTGATAAAGTCCATGTTAATTCATTCCCATGGATTACCACAAATAGGAGGTTATTGGAAGAGTCAAATGGACCTTTTGACATTAACCTTGTTCCAAAGACATGGGTGGCATGTCATGTAATACTTGTAAAGAATGGTACTCCCTCCTGGCCACCAATGGTCGCGAGAGTTCCTGTCTTGTATTTCTAGGTCCCATATGTCCTACAATTGGCGTGTCATAGATTTTGAAGAAAGTCTTCACTCAAGGGTATGCCAAGTCCATCACAACAACTAATGTCTACGTGTTGATGAATTATTGCAGTCTCTACTAGTCCATACTTTTCTGATTCTTTTAGAGTCTTGTAAACAAGAATCCATGTATTATCCTATCCGGGTCTTGTTTTCAAACCCCTTGTGGTAGATAACATGTCAGTTTTCTTTCCGCAGAGATGGAAGGGGTCTAATATAGCTACAGTAGTGACTACATAACATCCAATTACCTCAATGGTTACTTTAATTTATAGGGATAGTTGGCTTAGATCGGCAATATTGATGCGTTTAAAGTGATATTCCCACGCGAACAAGAGTCGACTCTGGTACTCACTTCAATGTGTACGTCTTCTTGAGAGGCTCGGTTACATTTAGAGGGTCAATGGGTTGTGGCCCATCACGACCGTTAATGCATAAACTTGTGGTAAAGTTCTTGCAAAAGGTCGAGTTGTGATGCTCACATGTCACTTGCAACTCATCTATGTGACGGCCACACATGCAATTGGGAGCCTTCCACCCACCACTACTCGAGAAGCAAGTACTCCGTGTAATTGGAATGTTTCCCAATGTAGCACTCCAGACGCAAATTGAAAATCATGCAAGTGTCCTAATTTCTACCTCTTCCCTTTGCTTTGCACAATGCACTTGTTTTCCATCCATGTCTCACTTTGTGTAACATCCCGGAAACGGTTCCAAGCAGGTTCACTTCCAAAGCGTGGAGTGTTCCGGACGCACCATGAAAACCCCCAACAAACCCTTTCTCAAAAGGTCACAAACCACTTGATACATGGGTTTGTCTTATGTGGTATGAATATGGCGATATTAGCATGCCAATATCGCATACGTTGCGGTTTGACATTGCGATTCTATACACCTATATCCATGTATTCTTTAACATCAGGTAGAATGGGCAAAATCACCCTTCTACCCAAACCGCGAGGGTGGTGGTGACGCATTACACAGCGAAAAAATTATGTTTACCCTGCCACCTGCTTCACCATGCTCGACCAGCCACGTACGCAACTGATTGAGCAAAGCAAGGAGTGGACAGTCGAACCCCCTCGCGATTCTCGCTCCCATGCCAGAATTGCGATCGAGTGAAAACGCTCGTTTTGAAATCATGCAAAAATGCCCATTCTTTTTTTCTTAACACGCAAACTCTTCCCATTCTAACATGCAAATCATAATCAAACCACATCCTGAATTGCATCTAGGGTTTTAGGGTTTTAACTTTACATGGGCTCCTTCTTTAGGCCTCGCGGTAGCGAGGGCCAGTAGGCTCACTTTCAACGCATGGGGTGTTGCGTCCCTTACGTACAGGAGTTCCTAAAACTCACACATTGACATTTTGGTCATTGCATTCATGGCCCATCGCGCAACGGCTTCGAGAGTTTTCCACCGTTCAACGGAGGGCATTTAGGCCAACTGCCTTGACGTCCGGTGTTCCCTTCCTGGAATTTCAGACAACTTTGACCACTTTCTGAAATGGTCGAACAGAAGTATCGCAGTAACGGGCTGGAACATCCAACTCCTGCTCTGAAGTCCTCGTTGGAGTTCGCAGAATGGCGTTCTCAGTCCGCGTCAGGGGTTTACCCCCTTTGCAGGACAGAGGGGCAATTGTCATCAATGACACAGAGCAGGGAGACTCAAATATTTCGAGTCTTCGGAGGTCCATTTCCGTTTTTAACCTTACCCCTCGTTTTGGGATCCAAATCTGGGATATTTACTTCGAACTAGCGTGTTCGCTTTATTTATTTCATTATTTCATGTCGAAGTTCATCACAAACGAACTTCGATTTATGTTTTGACATTCCGGCGCAAAATCGTCGCGTGTAAAGCACGCTTGCAATTTCGCGTCAATACAACCTCACATCTCTCGTCTATCACCCCTCCCTCGTCATCCCTTGCTCGCTTGCGAGGAGGACAAGCAGGGGCGAGGGCACAAGGCCATGAGGCCTTGCCCTCGAGGCCCTCGAGGCCCCTCAGCCGCCGATCGGGATGAGGTCGCGATCAGCGGCTGGCAGCTGGACGGCTGGTGGTCGGCTGGTCACTTGGCCGGCCGCCAACCGTCCAGCCGACCGGCAGCCAGCTGGCCGGCGGCCATCGAAGTGCTGGCCGTTGGCCAGCCCTTGATGACGCGAGGGGTGGTGCGCAACCACCCATCGCTTCATGCGAGGAGGGAGGGCCGAACCGGCCCTCCCGCTGCAATCGCAAACCATATCGATGTTTTGATATCGTTTGGTCGACTTCTCGATGTCGCTCGACTTCTATGATGAAGCGTCGAGGTATTCTCGAAGCCCTTCGACTTCTCAGTGGAGATTCTTGAATCCGCCACTCACGACGCGATCTCGCCCGCGCTGCTCGGCTCAAATGTCGATGACCCAACAAATGTCTCATTCTCATCTTTGGCATTGTATATATGTGATTGACACGCTCGACACTTATCATCAAAGTATATTTGCTATGTAATACAAATTATCCAATTGTCCCAAACTCCGGAATCGCTTTATGTCCAACACATCATCCCTGTCAACCATCTACATTTTTCTTGGCGTAAAATGGGGAGTCTGAGACCTTCCATGCAAACCAAATGCACCCCCCCCCTCGAACAGCCACAAACTCCTCACACGAGAGGTTTGTGAATGTTCAAAGAAATTTCCGATGTCAGCATGTCGACGTTGCATTGCGTGCAGGGTCAACGTGCTGGGTTTTCTCGTTGTTTGTGGGTGGACTGTGAATATTCTTCGGTCGGTGGATTATGGAGTCTTGTTCTTTCGAATGTCAGGAAAGGTGGTCTCATTCCTTGGATCGCCGGGTAGGGCGTACACACTTTCGAATTTCGTGTGTAATTCCTCCATGTACCCTGAAAAGTATTCAAACTAAATTATGTTTGTATTACCCGTTGATAAGACGGTTCAACGAGAATCCTGGGGAGATATGGTCACCCGCACCCTCCGTCGTAAACACTACCATTGAAGATCCCAGTGGACTCCCTTTGTCCTCTTCAACTCCCCCCTTCCTCCCGTGCTCAACACTCTTGTCCTCCCCTTCCTAATACTCTATCCAAACCCCACGGCGCTACCCCACATGACAACAAAGAAGCCACTCACTCAAACTTTTGTTTACGATGACCAACTTCTTCTTCGGATCCCGGCCCGTCCTCAAGTTTCCTCATACCCCCCACAACCCTCTTGAAAACATGCCCTTGCCTCCCACAACCACACACCTTCACCCCCTCCTTTGAATTAAATTGGCACGAGAAGTACCCACTTGAAAATTTTCACTGGCCCTTCATTTTTCATGATTACGGCCACCTTCCTCAAGACCTAAATATGGAAATTAACCATGAAATTGATAATTTTCCGTTCCATTCCAGTAGCCTACCGCACCCGCTTCCAAAACCAAGATAGAAAAGGTACATGTCCCTTTTGCCACCAAGACGAAACCACAGAACAAGGCTTCCTTCTCTGCCCCAATGCACACGCCCTCACAGGCCGCATCCAAACCATGTACCAGAAAATGTTTCCCAACCTCCCCTCAGATCGAATGAACATCCATCTCGACCCCCTTGACCCCCCCCCCCGGGCTTGCATCCGCTTTACTCGAAAACCTCGTAGCAATCTCCCCCAGGCCATCCAAAATCACATTTGGATCATAGCCTCTGAGTTGTTGATACGGAGAATCAAGAAAGCCCAATTTTTTCCATGACATTTGAAGAGGACTTCGTCCGCCCGACATGCCGCCATTGTTTCCTTCTCCAAGGAATTAAATGCAGACTCTGAATTTCCTCCTGCGGCACCATATGGTTGAATAATTCCCATGTATATTTTTCAACGATTCAATACCATCATTAGAGTGTTTGCTTCAATCCCTTGGATAGTCTTGGTGTTGAAGTTCCCCCCCGTGCCTCAGTCACTTACAAGGGGCCAAAAATAATTTGAAGAAATGATTGGACTGCTGAAACACACCGTCCCCCATCCTGATTCAATGTCGTTGGGGATCGGGTTTATCCCCTTGTTTAGTTGTGATGAGGTAGCCCCCCCACCTCAGTCAGTTACGACAAGGGTAAGAAATAAAAATGTTTTGGACTGTTCGGTCAGTGCACCAAGATTGCATTTAACCTTGGTGCCACGCAAGCAGATCTTTCCACATGGCAGTCCCACCTGGTGTCGACGCTTTTCTCGAAGCC
>SZWC01001781.1:181488-208605 GCA_023375785.1 Penium margaritaceum | reverse complement strand
TTGTTGATGCAGCGTGCGGGCTTCCACGCTCGTTGCTTAAGTCAGCTGCCCCCTCAGTCTGCTGCTCTAGAGTCTAAGTCTGGAAGCTCTGGGTTTGTTACTCAGAAATGCGCGCGCCAGAGTTAGCGCCAGAAAGCAACTGAAAACCGATAGTAACTGATTAGGAATGAAGAATAAACAACAATCAGAGACCCCTCCAAGTTCTAGGCCCCCCCCACTAGTGTAGAAGTTGTTACTCAACTAACCAGCCAATCAGAAAACAGCTGTGGACCTATTTTCTGGCAGGCAGGGTTTTCTCGGTGAGCCCTGCCAGACGCCCGACAACCCAAAACCCGGACGTCGTCCGTTTTGCCTGAAAACTGGACCATACCATAATACCGACGCTGCGAATGCAGTCGTACGGTCAGAATCATCTAGAAAAATAGTAGCAAAGAGTAATGGCTGCCCGAACCCAGGCAGTGCCTACGGTGGTCTGTGACGCCGAACAGGACCATGCAGCATGCAACACGGACCCTAGGCAGAGCATAACGACGCAGACTCTACGAGACACGCTGGACGCATGCAGATAGCACTTTGCGGTGGCGGTGACCGCCAGCGGCACGACTGCTGAGGAGGCCTGCCGATGGAGCTGAGCACGTCGCCGGAGAGAGGAGGCTCCAGCGAACTGCGAGTAGACCTCCGCGTGCGTCGGCTCCACCGGATGACGCTCCATCAGCGTAGAGTCTCGCCGTCAGTCATCTGCACGCCGATGTACACAAGCCGGAAGGACACAACAGAGCACAATGAGGGATGTGCAAAAACCAACAGTAGCACGATCGAGCCTGAGACTGCTAGTACATAGCCGACGGGCCGTGTGGTTTTCGAGATTGGGCGACTGGGCCCTCTGGTTGGTGAGATTGGCTGGCGGGGCCGAAGGGTTGGTCAGATATCGGAATGGGTCCCCGTATCCAACCGCGCGAGCAACCAGGGCTCTGAGATTGAATTGCCCATTTGTTTTACCGGTACCGGTACGGTATCGGTACTGACCTGGTAGGGTACCCCTCTTCCGTACCGCGGTATCATACCGCGGTACAGTAACTCGGTAGTGTGAAAGTGAAAGAATTGTTTTTTGGCAAGTAACGGTAATGCGCTAACGTGGTAGTGCGGATGAGTGTGCATTCAAACGCTCGCAATGGACAAGAAATCTACGTGCGAATCTACGTGAGAAGCAAGCTGCGACGTACGACTTCGCCCTCTACATTCAAAATTTTAAAATTCGAAAAGTGGAGTCCTAGGGACAGACCAAGGACATGGACGTTTGACCAAAATAAGACACTGAGAAAATACCAGGGCTTTTGGACAAACAGGTCCAAAATTCCAAGGCTGAGAATTATAGTAAAATTTAAATGTCCTTTTATTGAGCTCTGAAAGATAAGCAAACATACGAGACACTAAGGTATTCAACTATAGTATCTCTTCATAACTCCACCCTCCTCCCGTTCCCTCATTTCGTGTCACTTAACTTTTACTCCACCTAAACATCTCCATATCTCAAGTGAATGTCATGTAAAGATGTTTATTTTCTTTGTGAGTATATAAACTTGGGTTCCTAGTTCATGACATCTGTTACTGATCTCATCTTTTTAAGCTTACAATTCATTTTTGGTGTTAGGAAAATATTAGGGCATTCAGTACCGTGGTACACATTTTAGTACCGTGGTACAATGTGTGTTACATACGTTGGTATACCATGTACCGCGGTACTCGCGTAATACCGCGGCATTTTTCCAATACCGTCGGTAACGCGGTACCGGTACCGGTATCAGTAATGAGTTGCCACAAAACTATGATACCGCGGTATTTGTACCGTGGTACTGTGGTACCACGGTACTCGAGTACCACGGTACTCAATACCACGGTATTGGAGCCCTGGTGACAACTGACAAGACCGCAAAAAAAAACTTGTTGTGGTGCATGATAACATCATGTGTGCCAATGCCACATCTTCCTGAACTTGGGTCAGAAAAATTTATTTTGCTACGACGTACCGTATAACCGCAATAATTCACAAGTGTTTTCACGAAGGTGTTTTTTTTTTACGGCCTAATTCCGCGGTACCCACTGTTTCGGCCTCCGAATTTTGTCGTGGCCAGTTTTTGCACATTTTATACACGGTACTCACTTTACACAGAAGATGCGTGCAATACCCACTATTCTTCAAGCGCCAGGGATCATGCATGCCACACCCACTATTGCAAAGAAATTCACGCTACATCGGTTCCATATGAATTACTTTGTCAACGGTGGGTATCCGGAGAATTAATTTTTATCTTGCACCGATTTCAGTCACCATTTCTACATCGCACACATTGATGCCGGATACATATGCCTTTCCGATGTCTTCATGAGAAGGTGAACTACCGACACAAGAAATATGTGTTCAAAGCAACCCGTCACCCCTACTTCCTTTCACGCTTTGAACAGGGGGCTTGAACTTTGGAACGTTCCCCGAAAGCACGACGTGTGTCACTTGCGAAAACAGACGTCACATAGTTTCTTTGCCGAACATGCAGTGAACGTACCGTGATGTTGCGTTATGCGGACCTTGGCGTCGACCTGGACAACATGCGAACGGGCTCTAATCATAGCATACGTCGGGGACGCGATATGTTGCCAGGTGGACGTTGCCTCTTGTCGTCCACATGCCAATGGCGCCAACTGACGGATTAGTCGAAGTGGAACAACATGCTGCCACCGTCCGAAAGTCGAAGCTGAAGTGCCTCCCCTCGTCTTACATTTTTGGCCAGGTGCATGATAGGATTAGTAATTTTTGTAACCTCCTCGGACGTCTTCACACCGCATGCATGGGACGCGACGATTGTCAGCATGGGAAGTCGGCCAACCGCCATGTGATGTGGACGTTCTCTCTCGTCGTCCGCAGGGGTCATGACCGTTGAGCCATTGTTGATGTGTAATCGACATGTTCTTCCAATGTCGTCGCTTAGTCGCCGCGGGCTTCTGTCTCCGGGATGGCCCTCCTCCTTGCGCTAACAACTGGTGGGTTTTCTAAGTGTAGATGGTGGGTAGGATGCATATTATGACACATGTCGTACATCGTTATACCCACTGTTGGCCAACATGGCCGCCACTTTCTACGCCACTGGAGGCGATTACCCGGACGACGAGGACAACGACCCACCCGAGGTCCTCGTCTCCCGGTACCACCCGGAGAGATCGTTCCTCGTTACTTAGTGGGAGGAACACGAGTGGAACTGTCACGTCAACGTCGTGGAGCGCATGACTCCTCGCTCCCCAGACCGTGTTGAAGAGCGCACGATGCCACTTGGAGGCAGTAAACGTGTCAGTCCGTTTCGTGGTTACCGTGCTGGTGGGTTGATCCCACTGTGTTTCTAGACATGGCGTCGTCGCCGACGGGGTTGGACCTCCTGTTTGGTCGAAGTACGCTGTCCGCTAGCCATCTCACACAAGTACGTCTTCTGCCTATTTGCTAGACATGTGGTTGACATGTTTCCGTGCACATCCGCTGTGCAAGGCCGTCTGATGAGGAGACCCCGCCGCCCCCGCGGGAGAACACTGTGAAAGATGTTGAAGCCGCTCCCTCACGTGCGCGCAAACGCAAAGGAAGATGCACTGATTTCCCAGGCGGTCGTGCTTTTCGCAACATGGACGCCTGTCGCGAAGCTGTCCAAGACTACGCAGTCGACCGCGGCATGCCGGTGTCATGGATCCGCAGTGAGCCAACTCGCCTCGAAGTCCGATGCGGACTGTGGAAACAACCAGGCTGCCAATGGCTACTCAAGGCGCGCTATCAGCGCAAGCACGGAAATGTTGCCGTCATAGAATTTTTGGATGGCCACAAGTGCTCCCCCACCACCAAGAAGGGCGACCAGGCGCGCCGGGCTGCATGGGTGCTGTGGCACATTGAGCAGACCATCAAGAAGAAGCCCTCCACGGACACAAAGGCGCTGCAATAGATTATTGAGGCTCGTACTGGGGAGAAGGTGTTGTACCCCGTGGTGTACCGTGTGAAGAAGGCGACCCAGGAGAAGCTAATGGGCGAGAAGGCTCTGTCGTGGTCCCTCTTCCCGACGTACGTTGCGGAGGTTAGTAGTTGTTGCCTCTGACGCTGCTTCCCCATCCGTATTTGCGATTGCTACACAACTATGTGTTCAAGTACCGTCCCCATGGCATGTCTGTCGTGCAGCTGAATCGAGTGGACCCCCGGACGTTCGCATGCGCAGAGCAAGACAAGAAGAAGGTCTTTCGCCGTGCCTTCGTGGCACCCGGGGCGTGTCGGGAGGGGTGGAACCACGTGCGACAAATCATAACGATGGACGCGACCTTCCTGAAAAATGGATTTAAGCAATTTCTTCTCATTGCTCAGTTCTGGGATGCCAACAACCGCTTTGTGCCCATGGCGTGGGTGCTGTGCGGACAGGAGGACAAGGATAACTGGCTCTGGTTCGTGAAGCAACTGGTGCAGGCGTACCCCACTGCTCGCGACCGAGGTACTGCCATCATTTCCGACCGCGACGGCGGGCTTCTTGCAGCCGTGGCCCATGAATTGCCAGGTGCGACGCACACATATTGTGCACAGCACATCCGCGAGAACGTGAAGTCCAAGGCGGGCCGTGTCACCGCGGACCTCTTCTGGACACGCGCGCATGCAATCACCCCGCGGGAGTTCAAGCGAGCACAGGAGCAGTTGGCGAAGGCATCGGCGCCAGGTCTGCAGTACATTTTTGGTGGGGGCACAGAAGCGGGAATCCCACTCGGAGCGTGGAGCCATGTGTACATCCCCGTGCCCTGTGGCTGCCACACAACCAGCAACGCGACAGAGTCCCTAAACGCTCGTATCATGGACCTGAGGCATCTCTACCCCTTTCACTGCTTTGCCCAGCTGTACGTGTGGGTGCAGAAGCTGTTCGCAGAGCGCCTGAAGCTGGCTCATGACTGTGAGACAACGCTGGCCCCCTTCGCCGATGCCAAAGTGAGGAACTACACTGAGAAGGCGAGGGAATACGACATCATCCCGGCCGTTCCACTCTCTGGAATGGTCTCCGGTCCAAACAGTCTGTCTGGCCGTGAGGTGGATTGCAACGCAAAGAAGTGCAGCTGCGGCCAGTGGGCCAAGTACGGATTTCTGTGCCAGCATGCCGTCAGTGTACTCCTGGACGCTGGGGTCAAACCCGACATGTACGTGGACATCCACCTGACAAAGATGGCGTGGAAGAGAACCTACCATCACCCCATGCCCGGTGTTAACCTTGGCGAGGTGCAGTACGCAGAAAATGGATGGGGGCCCCCAGGGAAATAGCGTGGCGCTGAAATGCCCAAGTCCAAGCGCAAGGACCGGTACGCACGTCGCAAGAGGGACCGCATCTGCAGCCATTGCGGCCATGCCGGGCATGGCCCGCAGAAGTGCACCAACCCTCCTGCTCTGTCTGCAGCTAACATGGCCACAACACGTGCCATAAAACTTGCGTCGGGACGCGGAGTGCGAGGTGATGGTGGACGGCAACTTGGGCCAGCAGCACCTAGAGCAGCAAGAGCAGCAGGAGCAGCAGGAGTGTCAGGAGCAGCAGGAGCACGTGGAGCAGCAGGAGCAGCAGGAGAACCCTGAGCACCTGGAGCAGCTGGAGCATCAGCAGCAGCAGCGGCCACCAATGTTGCTGACGGTGGTGGTAGTGATGCAGCGGATGCAAGTGGTGCTGCAAGTGGTGCTGTAAGTGGTGCTGCAAGTGGTACTGCTGGTGATAGTGGAGATGCGGCTGAAGCAGCAGACCCTGCATATTCATCCCAGGTTGACAACCATGTCTGTCCTGCGGACAACGATCCCTCGTCATCGGAGTGGTCAGAAGAGGACAGTGCATCGGACTATGAGACGACTGAAACGGAAGAGTGGGAGTCAATGGATGGGTTCTCCCACTCAGACGCATTTGAGGAAGACGAACCGATTCAACGCAAACGGAAACGCAGAGGCACTTCGGTGTGAACATAGGTAAAGCAACATTGTGTGTTGTCCTTTGATGGCCCATGGTGAATTTTTGAATTACTTCACTTTGGATGACATTTCAAGGGTTTTCGATGATAAAGCATACAATGTACGTCGTAATAAGGGCAAGGGACAGGACGCACGTCGTTCTGGACACGACGGGCAGCCGTCCCGACGCGGACTGTAACCATAAACCACGTCCCTTTTTTGACGTTGAACGTTTCGGTTCAACGACGATAACGACGGTTCACACAGGGAGTTTTGCATGGTAATGTACTTTGTACTTCATGGACTATGCTCGCCATAGGCGAGTGAGCGGCGCCCAATCATTGGACGATGAGCAGTGTCACGGTTGCACTGGACCAATGCTGGTCCACAAAGACATAGACGCCAAGTCAGAGAGGAACGTGGAAACTGTGTGGTGCACTGGCAATGTTGACTGCCACGCTGTCCATGGTGCGCGAGGCTACCTTGGGGGCCTGTTTCAATGCTGTTGTCTTCCGCTAGCCCGTGGAGAAAGTGGGTATGCAGAGAATAAGTTTGTCCCCCATACGATTTTTGGCAGGATGGACGTCCGAAGTGTTTGTTTTTAACAGTGGCCATCGGAAGTATTATATACATATTGTGGACGTTAGACGCATTTTTCTGCAAAAGTGGCCCTCCCATCCTTTTTGTGCAAAAAGTAGGTACGACATTGTTTAGTTGCGAGGACAGTGGGTACGAGGCAAGTGTACCCTTTTTTTAAGCTATTTCGAACACATGGGGATGAATTACCTACCAATATGGAATAAGGTGCAGGGTCGTCATGCCCAGAAAAGTTTGAAACATAGGTTCTGTGTCAAGTCCGTAGACAGAATTTCCATGATGCCGACGAGGCGAGCGTTGGTGCGACCGCATCTGCTCACCCGAACACAAGCGAGTAGATCGACGGCCCCCGATGCTTGGACGCTATCGACGTCCTATCACTATTTGCGCTCAATACGGACATATGCTTGAACTGATCGTCCGCGGTTTTATTTTTCACCTTTTTTCAACAATAAAAGCCACCAATTTTTCTACCGTTATGGAACAAGACAGAAATGCTTGGAATTATTCTACTTGCAATTAATAGCGGGAGTACAGTACATGATCAAAATGCAAGTACGGATGAGTGACCATGTACCCATAGCATTTGTCATATCCACATTTTACACAGTAACTATTGGAAATATTTTAGGGCATGCAGGCCCATGCAAAAATGAACATGAGCTCTGTGTGTGAGTGCGATGCAAGACGGCAAGAATTTGGCTAAGTCTGGAATGCTGAATATAAAAGAACAAGGAGAGAGTACAAATGAGCCCCTAGCGGGCTTAAATAGGGACGCCGGCAGCTAGCCGCACCGGGCCCCGTCACCCCCGCTGAGCCCAAACGAGTCAGCGGGGAGAACACACTACGTACACCACGATAACAATAACGGTGGTCTCCTCGAGGCACCAGAACAGCTCTCCGAGTGCCCGGGTCTCGACCACCGAGAAAATAGGAGCAGTGCGAGAAAATCTCAGAATCAACCTCCAGACATCACACACGGCTTTTCGAACATCGGAAATCTGTTTGTGACGAGGAGATCCTCCCATGATCCTGTGTTTGGATGATGATACTATTGTGTTGGATTGCTCGTAGCGGTCGAGACCCGGGCCCTCGTACCGCCAGTGTCACGAGAAGACCATCTTGTCGTCTGACATGTGTATGATGTGCATTACACTGGTTTGTGTGCGTGTGCATCACTCCTCTCATGGTCAAGACCCAGACACTTGGTGGGCAGTGCCAGTGTCCAGGGAGATCCTAGATGGATAGCAGATGTGTGTGTGTGTGTGTGTGTGTGTGTGTGTGAGTTCACTCATGCACATTATGGCTTACCATACGCTGTTGTTCCGTGCCTTGGCTCACTTTCTTCTGGCGTTGACGGCCATGTCAGCCAGGGGGAGTATTGATTTGTGTGGCTTCCACCCGTCACGTGTCTGGGTCTCGACCAACAGCTCGCATGTACATGCCACACACAGTATAGCCACACACCAAGACACACGATAACATGGTTTCCTCGTGACACTGGTACAACGTACCAAGTGTCCGGGTCTCGACCAACAGGGTGCTACCATCTACATGCAGCTGTGCAGGTACATAACATGAGCCACATGCAGGATGTTGTAGATGCTCACAACAGAGCATGGACCTCGCCATGCATCTCCCATGACATCGTGTCAGGTCGAGGTCGACACAACACTCCCCCTGGGCAGATGAACCTGGCAGCGATGTCCTCGATGGAGATGCTGATGTCATAGCTGAACAGATCCTGGGCGATGAGTCATGTGGTGTGTCCATCATGCATAGATAGCTCCCCCTATCACGTGCGAGTCGGCACCCGAGCTCAAAGACAAAGTGTTATCTCTGGCTACAAGTCCTCACGTGAATCTGCATCACCTGGAGTGTACCAACCCTCGCGTGACTGCCAAGGGTCCCAACTCACAACCTCTCCTCTCTCTGCTCTACCGCGATGCATCTCTGTATGACGGAGGAAAGGGAATGGGAGAGCAGCACGCAAGCGTGGATGAAGTGGCGGAGCTGGCCTCCGAGGCAGGATAGAGTACCCTGAGGCACAGAGGTATACCGTCGGAAGACGGTATACAAGATCCTCCCCGAGTATGGGTGTGCCAGATGCTGCTAGCGGAAGGATCATACCGACAGCAGTGATGCTCCCCTCCTCTGAAAATCACTCACGTGCAGCCATCACCTCCTGCTGTAGCATGACTACACGCTCCTGCAGGTTAGTGTAATCTGCCTAAGACATGTGGAGGTGGCCCATGTCTGCCTCGCGGAGGATAAACTCTGCCTCACTGGATGCTGCACATGCAGAATGCACAATTCGTGAGTACAGCTCCATCTGCATCTCTGTTGCTGAAGATGATGGAACTGGTGCTGCTGCATCCTCCTGGGGGTCAACCAAACTCGCTATGTGCTGAGACAATGGAACATCAGATGCAGTTGCAGGTGTCGCATCCACACCACAACTCGTGTCTGTCATACGAGGAGTGAGCGGTTGCATGCCGAGAGAGAAGGAGAATGATGAGTCGTCAGAGTCCGTGGAGCATGTGGAAATGTCGTCCGTGCAGGTACTGCCACTCTCAGCATCGATGTGATCACCAAGGTCACCAGCAGGTGAACACGAAGGGGCATAACTCAGCTCCTACTGACGAGGTGACTCCATCTGCGTGTAGGGATCTGCTCCACTGTCCTCAACTGCTGCCGTAGTGGACACAGGTGTGTAGGACTCCGGCTCGACAACGCCCGTCAAGGCGACCAACAAGCATAAGTGGCGCTCACGTAGTGTCTCGCTGGGAAGGCTGGTCGTTGTCACCTGCTGGATGATAGAGTAAGGACCATCATCTGACTCCGTCATGTATGTCACTGCTCCGTCGTGGGTACGGGAACCCAGAGAATATAGGAACATGGACGACTCCTCACGTTGAAGTTGGTCCTCATGTACCGCAGATGAGACGATGGAGCCTGCTGTGTCTGCTACAACATATGTCCCAACAACGTCTCTCATAACTGCTGCTCTCAAGAATGCCTCAACCTCCAAAAGACCAACCGGCCGACTCTGCTCATGCACTGCGACTGCTGTCGTACTGGTGTGAATCTCGTACGCCAACGTCCCCGGAGATCCGTGTGGGGCATCCCGATCCGCACAACACTCCTGTGCCACTGCCAGGCCGCCACGGGTCGGAGTCGCAAGTGGCACCGTCCAAGCACGTGGCACCTGCACTCCTCCTCCTCCTCTTGATGCAACCTGCTACTATAGAACGTCCGGCTCCTGCCCCGGAATGGATGTCGAACTCGATGACATACATGTCTCAAGTCCTGCAACCTCCGCCGGACTGGTGTGAGCCTGCTGCACAAACTCTCCCAAAAGTCCGGTAGACGCATCGCGATCCATACGGGTCTCCTCTGTCACCGCTGGACCTCCACCGGTCAGAGCCGCGAGTGGCACCGCCCAAGGACGCCGTGCCTGCGCTCCTCCTGATGTAACCTGCTGCTGCAGGAGATCTGGATCCAGCCTGGACGTGGAAGTCAAGCTCGATGACACGGAAGTCTCCACCATGAACGCCATGTCAAGATCGGACTCCACGCCATGTGTTGTCACTGTATCATCTGAGTCTGCCTGAGCTGACGCTCAGGCACCACGGTCCGGCACGAGTGCGGATCCTGTCGCTACGGTCACATGAGGCAATGCGCGGTGACCACACTCCCCCTCGACAGGTACAGCAATGGAGGCCGAGGAGGTAGAGGATGTATCAAAACCGGCGCGAGCACGGCGTGCAGAGCGCTAACGCCGACGTTGCGGGGTCACTCGGCTAGAACGACTGCATGAAGACATGTCATCGCGAGGTGGCATCATGGTCGCAGCAGAGTGGAGGATCAAAAGGATGGTGGCAGCCTGTGACTCGCTGGCAGGTGGAGCTAAAGGTACACCATCGGATGAGGAAGGAGGAGAGGATGGAGGAGATGTGATCAAAGAGGGCGTCGACAAATGAGGAGCAGAAGCACGCTCAGTGATGACGAGGTCACAAAGCCGCTGCACCGTCTGCCGCAAGCCGTGGATCTCAACGTATATGCTCGCCAGAGGTCCAGCTAGGGGATCTACCAACGCCAGAAGATCCGTATGCTGTGGAGGACACAGGCTCGGACGAGGCTGTAGCCAAGGTGGATGCCAGCCGGGAGGGCGCGTCCAACAGCGACGCCAACCATGACGTCCATCACCACAGTAGTAACAAGCGAATGCGTAGGGCGCCTGCTCAGATGTGCGCGCACTCATCTCGTGCACTGGATGATGGATAGGTACCGAGGGCACCTACTCCCGGTGGTCAACACCAAGCCACGGGAGAGAATGAGGCCAGTAGGTACTGTCACTCCTGGAGGTCACGGCGTCCGGGTTAGTAAACGTGACCAGACGGGATGGGCTGCACTACCACAGCACGTCCGGAGACTAGAGTCTGACTAGCTGCGGCCACTAATGCTTCTGCCACTAATAGAGCGAAGACTGCTCCAAGACGAGAAGGGGTGGTGGCTGTAGGTGTGGCTGCTGCTCCAAGCGGTAGACAACCCAGCCCTTGGAGATGGAAAGACTCGAATCTTTCATCGATCCTACAGAGTGAAGTGCACGCACCAATCCACGAGCCCCAGGAAGACGCCGGTCTAGGACGCGTCTCAAAAAAGAAGTCGCTGCCGCCGATGACAGTGCGCTGTCGGCTGAGAAGGTGAAACTGCAAGCGCTGGCACAACCACCGCACTATGTAGTCGTCGACACTCCACCGCCACCGCCGTTGTTGCTACGGAAGCTGTTATCCTTGCTATCACGGCTACAAGTACAAGTGTTGCAGCCGTTGCTGGACGGGTTGCGACTGCGGTTTTCGGCGGCAGGGATTGAAAGATTTTTTTGGTCTTTATTCTCTCTGCTTGCCTTCAGCCCTCGCTCCTCCCTTTTGTTTTCCTTTTTTCCTTTTGCCCTCATCCTCCACCCCCTTTTTTTTCTAGTTCTCCCCTCTGCTCGCCTTAAGCCGTTGCCTTCTTTTTTGGCCGAATTGATCCGGGAGCCCGGTTTGACAACAAGACCCCACGCGAGGACCCGCCTTGCGTGATCCATCAGCGCCGAAGCCAACATTTGGGCAGCGGTCTACGCGAGAGCCCTGGGGAGAGCCTTGCGCTTCGTGATAGCCGGTTCTTGAGCCGGTCGCTGGCTCCTCGCCGTCAACGAAGTCTGTCTACAGTGTGAGTCGACAAATCGAGGGGGGGGGGGCGACCCCCCGTTTGCGGAAAAAAACAAAGCAAATGACTGCGTTTGTAAATCAAACGTTACTTCGTCGGTAGAAGTTGCTCACTAAACCGCTGATCAGGTCTAGCCGTCGAAGTGAGGGACTCTTCAGATTGAGTAAGGCTGTATATTCAGCAGCAAGATTTGCACGACCAACAAGTGAGTGAGACTAAAACTTAACGCCAAACACAAATGTCCGGTGAAAGTGCAAGTAGGTTCGTGCGAGTACCCGACGGTATTCGTGCACCGCGTTGGCTGTACATGAAGGTAGTTTGAAGTCAGCTGGAGCAGTTTTAAAACGTTCATTCCACCGCATAACAAGCTCCACAGATTTGTCGAGCGAAGACAACTCCTTGGTATTGATTTTGGCTTTCGCTCTGGTCGGTCAAGGGCGCTTCATCCGCGACTTGGCGTGATCGCAATTCTCACAATCGGGATCCAGCGGAAGGGCCCCGATATTGCTGAGATTGGCCGGCAGGGCCACGATTTATGAGATCGGCCATCGAGGCCCCATAATTGACGTTCTTGAAAAAAGGGCTACGTGATTGAGCTGCGTTACAAACAAGGGCCCCAATGTCGAACTACCCCTTCTTTTTTGTTTTTCATTCTTTTTCCACTCGCTTTCAGGCGTACCCCTTTTCGTATTTTTGTTACTCGCCCCCCCATTTTCTTGATTGCCCCTAAGGTGGGCAAACAGAGAAAATAAGGAGGGGGGGGGTGTCCGGCTTGTCCGGCCCTCCCTCCCGTGCACGCTCGCTCGCTCGCTCGCTGAGCGAGCGAGTGAGCGAGTGGGTGTGGGGGGGAGGAGGGAGCGAGGGGAGGGGTCCTGTCCGCCCCTCTGACCCGGCCCCTCCGTCGGTCGGCAGACGGGGCCGACAGGGCCGAGGGGGCCCATGGGGCCAACGGGCCCCCTCCGAAGGGCCCCTCGGAGGGGCTCGGCGGGGCCCTCCGAGGGCCCCCTTGAGAAGGGGAGGAAGGGGGGAGGGGATGTGAACGGGGCCGACAGGCCCCCTTAGAGGGCCCCCCCTCAGAGGGCCCCCTCTCAGAGGAGGGTTGCGAGGCCCTCCTCGCAGCGGCAGCAGCAGCTGCAGCAGCAGGTGCAGCTGCTACGGTTGCTGTTGCTGCTGCTCCTTCTGCTGTTGCTGTTGCTTCTGCTGCTGTTGTTGCTCTACGCAGCAGCAGCTGCTGCTGCTTGCTGCTGCCGCCGTGGCTGTTGCGGTTGCTTGCTGATGCCGCCGCTGCTGCTTGCTGCTGTCGCCGCTGCTGCTGCCACTACATGCTCCTGTTGCTGCCATCGCTGCTGCAATGGCTACTGCTGATGCTGCTGCTATATGCTGCTGCTGCTGACGCTACTGCTGCAGCGGCTGATGCGTTGCTGCAGCTGCTTTCGCCGCTACTGCTACTGCTACACGCTGCTGCTGCTGCCGTCGTTGCTACACGCTGCTGCTGCTGCCGTCGCTGCTGCAGTGGCTACTGCTGCTGTTGCTTTTGCTGTTGCCGCCGCACTCGCTAGTGCTGCTATGCGCGAATCACCGTCCCTTTGGCGTTCACGTGCAGTCACTTCACGCTCCCTCACGCTGCTGCCGCCGTAGCACCACGTGGCGCCTTCTCTTTGCGTTCCGCCCACTGCTGCTGCTTCTGCTGCTTACACGCCCCCCTGTGCTCTGATACCATATAGGAAATATTTTAGGGAATGCAGGCCCATGCAAAAACAAACATGAGCTCTGTGTGTGAGTGCGATGCAAGACGGCAAGAATTTGGCTAAGTGTGGAACGCTGAACATAAAAGAACAAGGAGAGAGTACAAATGAGCCCCTAGCGGGCTTAAGTAGGGGCGCCGGCAGCTAGCCGCACCAGGCCCCGTCACCCCCACTGAGTCCAAACGAGTCAGCGGGGAGAACACACTACATACACCACGATAACAATAACGGTGGTCTCTTCAAGGCACTGGAAGAGCTCTCCGAGTGCCCGGGTCTCGACCACCGAGAAAATAGGAGCAGTGCCAGAAAATCTCAGAATCAACCTCTAGACATCACACACGACTTTCCGAACGTCGGAAGCGCTAGTACAGCCACCGGGTCTCCTCGTTGCACCGGTATAGTCCACCGGGTGCGCGGGTCTCAACCCATCGAGAAAACTCTCCTAGCTCCCGACAAGCCCAGAGGGCTACCGGAACGCATCGACCGCGTCTCGCCGACGCTGTCGTACGTGGTGGAGAAGTCTCGGGACACTCCGAAGGCCTGTCGTGTCGTCACGCTCTCCTCCACCATATACCCCCAATGTGGGTATATGGGTAATCCATCAGCGTCGGTCGTGACAGGTGGAAGCCACACAAACCAACATTAACCACGACAGATCTGAATTTGGAACATTTTCGATCTTTATTGATGCTATATCTAGTGAGTACCCAAGAAAATGCATTATATCAGAATGAACACGCTACATGTTGTTTTGTCCGTGCACTGACTCGTTGACTCCTATTGTGACCTCTCGGCTTGTGTACATGCTCGTGCAGATGACTAACTGGATGGACGCTTATGCTAACGGGGCGCTGTTCGATGGAGTGGACGTGTTGCCGTGAAGCCGAGCGTGTGGTTCTCCTCCTCCTCGTGCTTCCGACACTACACCCTTACACTACCTGCTCTATCGGCGGCAACTCTTAGCTGTCACGCCACCAATAGTCGTAGATAGCTCTCAAGAGCGGAGCACTCGGCACTCAAATCTGGGTAGCTGTAACTCCACGTAGCTATTTTTCTTGCTGATTCTGAAAGAATGACTGCGTTTGCAGCGTGGTTATTCTGGTATGATCCAGTTTTTGGAAAAAAACGGACAACGCCCGGGTTTCAGACTGTCTGGTGTCTGGTAGGGCTCACCCAGTAAATTCTGCCAGACAGGATAATGATACGAATTTTCGGGTCGGCTTATTTTCTGAGTAACAAGCCTCACAAAGCTGAGGTGAGGCTAGAACTGGGAGGGGTCTCAGTCGGTTGCTCATTCTTGATTCCTAATCAGCCATTGCTTCATTCCAGCTGCTTTTTGGCGCTAACTCTGGCGCGCACACTTTTGAGTAACAAACCAGAGCTCTCGGACTTAGACTCGAGCGCAGGAGACGGGGGCAAACTAAGCAACGTGCGTGGGTTCCCACATGCTGCATCAACAACGCCACTGCTCAACCTTCGCACTAGCTAATTCCTTTTTGGTCTCAGAGTCGTAGCACAGCAGATGAAACAGTAGCAACAGTGGC
This sequence comes from Penium margaritaceum, assembly GCA_023375785.1. Classification (NCBI taxonomy): domain Eukaryota; kingdom Viridiplantae; phylum Streptophyta; class Zygnematophyceae; order Desmidiales; family Peniaceae; genus Penium; species Penium margaritaceum. The sequence goes on along the minus strand of SZWC01001781.1, from coordinate 193,522 downwards.
GAACAGGTTCCTGTCTACGTCGGCGGACCTCCCATACGTGCCAATGCAGGGGAATTGCTGCCGGAATTTTTTCTGGCAGCAATGACATGCCTGGTGGCGGCGTCCGAATTTTTCCCACGGCCACTGGGCTAGGGCAAATGCTGCCGGATTTATTCCGGCAGCTCTGACCCCCACGTTTGACGCAGGGATGTGAGCGGCCAGCGCAGCGACGCAAGGCAACCTGCTGGAAATGATGCACGTGGTGAAGTCAACCAGAGGTGTGAGTGACCCACACTAGTAGCAGCAGCAGCAGTAGTAGCAGCAGCGACAACAGTAGCAGAGACACATCCGTAGCAGCAACAGTGTCAGACATAGCCGGAACAACGAGCAGCAGTAGCGGCAGCAGCAGACACCCAAGAGGGAGAGGAAGGAGGCAGGAGCACTGTTTATAGCTACTGCCGTGTCCTTGCACCTTCCTAGAAGCCGCACGGATGAAGAGGAAACGTAGACGTAAATCGCGTCAGCCACCCACGTCCCCTACACCCGATTGCACCGGACTCAAACGGATGTAAAATATTGCACGCATAGACTCATTTGAAACCTTAGTTCACAAGATTTCCATAGCCACCATGCTCGGCACGTTTGGTGGTCTGTAGCCTCCAGCATTAATCGTCCCGCATCGCAGATCCAGAGTTTTTTAACATTTCGAGATGAGCACGGAATAAAGTCATTCTGGCACCTTCTTTTCCAACTTTTCAAGCAAAGAATTCCACCATTGCATTCAGCACAGTCAGGCGCACCTGTGGTCCGAATTGCGCTTGATTTGGATAACCTTGACTTTTAAGTGCTGAATTTCTAAAGTTTAGAATTTCAACACTTACTCAACTTACTAGATTGGAGGTCAAAAATTTCCACCATCCCAAATCAGCAAGAAACACACTCTGATTTTTGATCGGACTACTTTCATCATCCAGCTCTTAACTGAGAGGAGACTACGCATCAACCCGGCGTGGGACAGCAGCAGCAGCGGCAGCAGTAGCCATAGAAGGAGCAGCAGCGGCAGCAACAACAGCAGGGGCAACAGCAGCAGCAACAGAAACGACAGCAGCAATAACGGCAGCGGCAGTAGTAGTAGCAATAGCAGCAGCGGCAGCGGCAAAAGCAGCAACGATAGCAGCAACAGCGGCAGTAGCAATAGCAGCAGTAGTAGCCAAAGCGACAGCAAAGTCGTCAGCAGCCTCAGTAGCAGTGACAATGCCCAGTCAGGACAATGTCGCCAGCACGCAGGATAGCGCTGCAGACCTGCCCACTACAGACCCCATAGCGGATCTGCAGCGCCGGGTCGATCAGCTGCGCCAGATGCTTGCCGCAACTAGTACTAGCCAGACTGTCCTCTCCGGACAGCTTGGTCCTGCACTAAGTGTGGCAGCACACACAACAGCGCAACAGTAGGTGCAGCAACAGCAGCGGACGATTTCTAGCGTCCTAGGCGCTGGAGCGGCCGGCCCCTCTCAGCGCAAGGACTTTGAGCCCCCTCTTCCTGCCCTCGTTGGAGATGAGTAGTTCCTGTCTTGGGAACTTCTCTACTGCATCTGGGCACTAGGGGAGGGCCTGTGGCCGTATTACACTCTTCCACATGACGATACCATCCCGGAGCAAGTGCTTGAGGCAGGCCGTGCCGTCCGCGCACTCATCCTCGTTGCTCCCGATGCTGACCACACTACTCTGGAGCCGCTCCTCGGTGACACCGCTGATGACAGTAGCGCTAACCCCCGGCGGGCTGGGGACACACTGACACGGCAGTATCGCGCCTCCGGCCAGGCAGCTGCCAGCCGCTAACAAAAGGACTTCAGCTCCATTCACATGAAGGATTTCGAGTCCTTCACCACCTACTGGCGCCGGCCACATGATATCCTACGCCGGCTTAAGATAGCCGTGCCTCTCCCGCTTGTTGCCCTCCTCACCATCAAGAATGGTGTGACTCTTGTGTATGTGGACATTTTCGTCCCCTACGGCCTACCCATCCTCAAGGCGCTGGTGACCCAGGGCACTTTGATGAATTGAGCATATGACCTCTTCCTCAGCGTGGAGGAAGCGCACCGGGGCATGCAGCTTTAGTGTGGTGGCTCTTCTGCGATTGTGGCTGCCATCTCTCGCGGCTCCTCCATCCCTTTCCCTGGAACTTCCTTCTCCGGCAGCACTAAGGGCAAGGGAGAGAAGGGCGGGAGGGGCAAAGGAAAGGTAGAGCAGTCTTCTTCCGGTGGCACTACCCTGACATGCCATAACTACGACGAGACGGGGCATGGGTGGTACACGTGCCCCATCCCTACTGACAAGGCCCACATTGTCGCCGCCATGCGCCATCAGCATGAGTGTCACCTTTGCACCTCCGCTGCTACCGCTAATCCCTTCTCCCTTAGCAGCAGTGTGGCCACCATCTACTCAACCCTACAGCCGGCTTCTTAGCTTCAACCACAGCTTCTGCCGTCCCTTCTCCATTTGCAACAACAGGAGCAGTATTTTCAGCGTCAGCCACAACCATATGTACCACCACCGCCGCAACAACAGTACGCTCCGTCGAAGCCGGTGTACTACCCACAACCTCTGTCTCAGTGGAGCTTGTATCCCCTCTCTAGAGCTGTGACCCCATAGTCCATGACACACGTCGATTCCAGTGCTCGGATCCGCCAGCTGTAGATTTTCATTACCGTGCAACTCCATATCACGCCTCCTCCCCAGGGAAGTGCGAGTTGTGTGACTGCTAGCTGAGAGGTCTCCCACTGCTAGACAAAGTCCGACCTCTGAGGGGACTTCGGGAAAGCCACCTATTACCCTTCGGAGCTGGCTTTGGATGATGCCGCATGGTTGGATGACTGGCATGATTGTTTTGTATTTATCCTGTCTGCTCAGCTTGCAACCTCCATCTCCCTTTCCACATCCTGTTTCATCACTCACTCTACTGTCACGACCTTGGTCCACGGCCCCGATGGCACTTGGATCATCAAATTCGGGGCCACACATCACATGATGTCCTGTCGCCAGGCATTTAGCATGCTTGGTCCCGTTGGCAATGTTTATAGTGTCTGGACGGGGTCCGTGCAGATCTGGCCGGTCCGTGGTGTTGGTGTTGTTTCGTTTTTGTGGTTCGTCCGGTGACGTCTTCGTGACCGATGTGCTGTATGTGCCTGTCACGGCTCTCGACCTCATGAGGATGGATGCCCGTCAGTCCAGTGGAATTGATATTGTCTCCCTTCGCCCGTCCGTTCAGGTCATGTTCTGTGCTGTCTGCCGTGATAACCTCTGGCACGCCACTTGATTTCCTTCATTTGTGTCCCTTCCCTTGTCCATCACTGCACATGTGTTTGTCACCAGTGTTCTTTCTCCCCAGCACGTGCACATCCTCTACCGCCGCCTTTGCCATGTACACTCCGATGCTACCGATAGCATGCTCCATACTCAACCCGCGCTCGGACTTGATCCCTCCACCTTCTAGTGGCCTTGACGCACCGAGTACATCAACTACGCCCAGGGCAAGATGCACCGAGCCTCCTACCCTGCGTCCTCTTCTCGGGCCATTCACCCGTTGGAGCTTGTCCACTCGGACCTCATGGGCCCTCTCACGGTCACGTCTATTGTCGAGGATGGCCAGGTTGTAATGATCCTCATGGATGACTACTCGTGCTATCATTGGGTCATTTGCCTCCATTGGAAGAGCGATATGGCCTCCACCATCCGTGCCTGGCACCTCGGTGCTGAGCGTGAGTGTGGAGGCACCCTCTGACGTTTTATTTCTTATGGTGGCAGCGAGTACATTATGGATACTACCGCCTATCTCGCCACTCATGGGGTGCGTCATGAGACATGCGCCCCTGGGACACCTCAGCATAATGGTGTCTCCAAGCGCTGGAACCGCACCATAGCTGATGTTGTCTGCACCATGCGTGTCGATTCCGGTTTGTCCGAAGACTTCTTTAAGGCCATGTCCTACATGACCTGGGTGTGGAACCACGTTTCCCATGGTCCCCATCCCCGCCAGGCCACACCATACACATTATGGTACGGTCAGTGGGCCGATCTTCGGCCTACTCATATCTGGGGGTGCACAGCCAGCATTTGGCTCACCAAGGACGAGCAGGATAGCAAGCTTACCCCTCACGGAAGTCTCTGCACCTTCGTCAGTATCTCGCATCAGTCCAAGGCCTGGCGCTTCTGGAACTCGGTCTGGCATCGTGTTATTGAGTCTTGTGATGCCCTATTCTTTGAGAACCTCTCCCCTCCTGACTTCCCTCGCGTCCAGTCTACCTCTTCTCTGCCTCTGTTGGTATCGTCTTGTGGAGGAGATACTTTTTGCATCGCCACTCAGGCTCCAGAGGCACGGGTCGTCTCACCTGCATCCACACCTCCGGCAGGGGGTGGCCCGGATGCTCCTCCCTTGCCGTCCACCTCGTCACCCAAGTCCCCTGACAGTGATGCCGGGTACCCATCAGAGTTGGAGTCCTCCACTGAGTCCTCAACCCAGCGTGACCCCTTGGCTGACCCCCTTCCGGCCTCTGATGCACCCACCCCGTGGCCTGCTCATGTCTAGCGGTTGCCTGACATCGGAACCGACACCCACCCCCACCTTGCCACCTTTTCCTCACTGGGCTCCCTCTGCCGTCACTGGCACCTCCGGGCTCCAGGTCTACACCCATGCTCTTGATGGCATCTTGCGGACCCATAAGCTAGCGTCAGCCCTGGGTCCTTACACCAGGGCCCCCGGTGCAGCCTCCAGTATTCTTGTCTACACACCTTCCTCTCCTCACGTTGTCGTGAGCGGTGAGCCCGGCATCAAGGTGCCTAGCCTCATGGCCCTTGGCCTTCTTGCCCAGGACACTCATCTACGCTCGGCCCTGGGCTACGCTCTCAACTCCTAAGAACATCATTGTGCAGTCTATGCCACTCTGACCCTGGCTCCTGTAGGATTTTGTGCCGCCCGTGTGCTCACTACACGGCCGTCCCCATTGGCACTCAACCCATAGAGCATACAAGAGGCCCGTGCCGCTCCCAACACAGACCAATGGGAGGCTGCCTATTTGGAGGAGCTGGCCACCATCAACGAGCTCGTAGTGTACGAGCTAATGGAGGTTCCCCCTGGTCGCAAGGCCATAGGGGCGAAGTGGGTGTACCGCCCAAAGTGGAAGCCAGATGACACTCTGGATAAGTACAAGGCCCGGCTCACCGCCAGGGGCTTCTCCCAGGTTGCTAGAGTTGACTACAACCAGGTCCTCACCCTGGTTGGCCATTTCACCACCAGCCGAATGCTCTTGAGCCTAGTCGCACGTTGGGAGCTCCACCATATGGAAGTGAGCAACGTTTTTCTTCACAGTGCTTTTGATGGTGAGGAGCTCTACATGATCCAGCCCCCTGGCTTTGAAGACGGGACAGGTTGAGTCTAGCAACGGCGGAACGCGGTGTATGGCCTCAAGCAGCCTCTTTGGCACTGGAACATGGAGATCAGCCGTACCCTTATGAAGGGCGGATTTCTCCGTAGCAATGTAGACCCGTCACTCTTCATCACTCCTCATGGGATTCTCTTCGCTGCGATCCTCGTCTACATGGAAGACCTACTCATCGCATCTCTCAACCTTGCTGCTGTTCAGCAGGTGAAGGAGCTGCTGAAGGCTGCCTACAAGATGAAGGATCTTGGGCCTACGCAAGTGTTTTTTGCAATGGATATTGAGCGCGATATCGCACACGGCATCATATGGGTACATCACGCAGCGTACTTTCAGACGACTGCTGACCGCTTTGTCGATCTCTTGACGACTGTCCCCAGCGCCCCCAACCCGATGACCCTCGACGGGTAGGAAGAATTGAAGGCTACTGATGCCAACATCTTGGGTGGACATCACGACATTCCTCCGTGTCATCGGGTCACTCATATTTCTCGCCACCACCACACGGGCCTGCATCGCCTTTGTTGTGAATGTCCTTGCCCAGTTCTCACAGGCCCCACACCAGCTGCACCTTGATGTAGCTTTCTACGTGTTGTGGTGCATAGCCTCCATCCCACGCCGAGGCCTCACATTGTGTTCTCAACCGTCCGTGGTGGCCGTAGGCTACACTGACAGTGACTGGACATGGAGCCCAGATTGGAAGAGCCACACTGGTTGGATCTTTCTCATCGGGGGCACGACAGTGTCATGTTGTAGCGAGAGCAAGGGTGTGTCGCACGCAGCATAAGAGAGGCAGAGTACCTAGCCTTGGACGCTGGTGCATGTGAGAGTATGTGGCTGTACTGCTTGTTGGGTGAGTTGTGTCAGCCTGTGTTGCCCATCACCTTCTATTGTGACAACGAGAGTGCCGCTACGATTGCCGACAATGATGGTGTCCACCATACACACACAAAGCACATCAATGTTGAGTATCACTATGTATGTTGCATGAGGACAGTTCATCGTGTGGGTGGAGACTGTGAAGCAGTTGGCTGACTTCCTCACCAAGGTCCTGATGCGCAACTCGTTCAAGAAGGCTATGAGTATGGTCAGATTGCTGCCTTGAATTTGTGTGGTGTATCTCCTCCACTTGCATTGGTTCCTATTGCACATGTGATTCGTCTCCTTTCACTCTTGTACTGTGTTGGGCCGGGGAGACCAGAGGAGCATCACTTCTGCATGTTATGTACACTGACACCTTTGTCGGAGGAGGAGAACCACACTCTCGGTTTCATGGCGACACGTCCACTCCACCAAACAGCGCCCCGTTAGCATTAGGGTCCATCCAGTCAATCATTTGCATGAGCATGTACACCAGCCAAGAGGTCATAGTAGGAGTCAGTGAGGCAGTGTACGGACAAAGAAATTACTCTCCCCCATGATCCAAACCGAACTGGACGTGTCGCCATGAAACCGAGAGTGTCTGGTAGGACTCACCCAGGAAATTCTGCCAGACAGGATAATGCTAGGAAATTTCTGGTTGGCTGATTTTCTGAGTAACAAGCCTCACAGAGCTGAGGTGAGGCTAGAACTGGGAGGGGTCTTGGTTGGTTGCTAATTCTTTATTCCTAATCAGTCATTGCTTCATTCCAGCTAACTTCTGGCACGAACTCTGGCACGCACAATTTTGAGTAACAAACCAGAGCTCTCGGACTTAGACTTGAGTGTAGCAGACGAGGGAGGCAGACTAAGCAACAAGCGTGGTCTCCCGCTCACTGCATCAATAACGCCAAAGTCCCAACCTGCACACTAGCTAGATCCTTTGCTACCGTACTACCGCAATTGTTCGGAAGTGTTTTTGCGAAGGTTTCTTTTTCATCATCTTCTGAACAACTGGGACCAAGTTTTGTACCGTTATGGAAGTTCCCTCATATAGTTCACAGCCAATCAAATTTGAAATGACTAGGCATGTAATGTCAACATGGGTGAAAATCGCGAGGAGGAGGTGCGTTCGGGCGTCCGACTTTACTTGCTCGAACTCGAGCGAGCAAATCGACGGCCGCTATTGCGTGGGCTTTATCGACATCCATGCAACATCCACGCTATGTAGGGTGGTTGCCCTCATGCACAAAGGGAAATTCCCTCCAGAAGCGCGGCGCCTCTAACTCGAGGCCACCACCTCTGCGGAGAGTGGCCTCGAGAGTGGAGTCACGAACGAACCAATCCGCCCTCATAGTACTCCGCGGAGTGCAAAAGGATGGTGTTTGTTATTCACTTGATAGTATCCAATGAATTACACGCACCCTCACCCACCCACCCTCATGGAAGCCAACTCCCTCACTGCCCACTTTGCAAGGTGTACACGCAAAGAGCGCATTGCAGAGATCGCCCGCTATGCCTCACGTCTTCCACCCCGCAAGCCAGTTTTCAAGCACAAACCTGGCCGCCCACGCATGCAAGCTTCCATGAACATCTTAGGAGTCGCAAGCCAAGTCCTATCTACTCAAACCTCTCAAAGCAACGTTGCCACATCGTCATCCGACCCACCAAGTGGCAACAACGCTTTGTCCTCCCAGCAACTCGCAAAATACTACGACGGATACACCAATTAGGTCGGCCGGGGTCACTTCAACTGGATCAACGCTGCCGATACAACGTTGCGGCAACATCCATGCCACCATAAAAAACCTACAATGCATTTGGCGGGGCCCCGGCGGTTATTGTATATACAACAAGTTGATGCCAAGCACCATCAATGGGTGGTACGTGCAGGGTACAAAGATCCCGCATGACCACATTTTGGAGACCTCTTCGCGAGCACCCGAGGAGACCATTGCCGAGGGAGCACCGGACGTGACATTTTCTCCCGGTGCTCGTGGATGTCGTGGCTTCCGCGACCGTCATCCGGCTGTTATTGAGAAGGCCGTGGCTGAGCTCGAGCGTCTTCGCTCCATTGGCGTCCCTATTTGCTCCCTCACGACCCAAGCCGTGATCCGCGGCATCGTTCTTGACCATTGTCCGGAGGAATTGAAGGAAAATGGCGGCATCATTGCTTTCGGCCGCACGTGGGTCCATGAGTTTATGGAAAAAGACCTTGTTTGGTCTTGGCGTGCCCGCACAACAACGGTGAAAAAGCTACCAGTGAATTGGAAGCAACATGTCCGCGAGTTGATGTTGCGCATGGAGGACATCGTCGCAGCCTATAATTTCAACTACGGCCTTGTGGTCAATGCCGACCACACGGGCGTCATGGTTGTCCTCTCCCGCAACAAAACTTGGACACCGTGCGGAAGCAAGGAGCTCTCCATCCTCGGCGCAGATGACAAACGTCAATTGAAGGCGGTACTGGCAACATCCATGGATGGGGACGTGCTCCCCATGCAGGTGTGTTTCCACTTCTACCCTTTTCATGTTTTTTTTTTGTTTTTTTTTTTTTTNCCTCTCCCGCAACAAAACTTGGACACCGTGCGGAAGCAAGGAGCTCTCCATCCTCGGCGCAGATGACAAACGTCAATTGAAGGCGGTACTGGCAACATCCATGGATGGGGACGTGCTCCCCATGCAGGTGTGTTTCCACTTCTACCCTTTTCATGTTTTTTTTTTGTTTTTTTTTTTTTTATAATTTTTATTTTTCTTTTTCTGTCCCCTTCATGCTATTGAGCTGTTTGCCTCTTGTCCTTAGCTTTCCCTTTCTTTGTACGCATTGCAGGTCATATTTTCTGGCATGACCAGCGACGTCCTACCATCGGGGCCCAACGTCAATGCGGCCAAGAACTCTGGGTGGCACTTGACACAAAAAACAAATAATTGGGCCAACGAGTTGACGGCCCGGGATTGGTTCAGATTCCTCCTCCATCCATGTTACAAAATGAAATGTGTGGCAGAGGGCAAAGTCGTCGACAAGGAGCCGTGCGTCATCCTCCTCAACGCGTGGCATCCGCAGTGCACCGAGGCACTTCGGGAATGGCCTAAAGATATGTTCCCTTATGTCATCCCTGTGTACATACCCGCGGGCTGCAACTCTAAAGTGCACTCCGTGGGCGTGGGACTGCAACACCCTTTCAAGGCGTACATCACGAATACGTTCTCAAAGTGGATGACTGAAGAATCTGAGGAAAGCCCACGCATGGGGTTCCCACTTAAACCCATGACAGACAACCTACTCGGCTGGATGGTGGAGTCGTGGTTTAGACTCAAAGAAATTATTACAACCATCATCGCCATGTGGTCAAAGTGTGTCTTTGTTGATATCTTTACAAATGACCTGCAGTTCATGGCCTTGTGTGCTAGTTTCGACCGCAGACAACTTCTGTGTGTCTGTCATTCCAGATGATGAGGAGCATCAGTAATTCTAGACTTCTTTTGTCACTTGACTGCATGTTTTATGTTCTCATGTTCTCATGGTGTTTGGACAGGTACAAGTGTGCCTTGCAGTGCATGTGTTTTTTTTGTCTTAGTGTTGGGTGTTGCAAGTGCTGTGAGTGTCGGGCTCATTGCTTTGCTTCTCGCTTCGCTAGGAGCGAGACGACGAGCTCGCATCAACGAGCGGTAGCGCAAGAGCTCATTGACCGATTCGCGGTCAATGAGCTCTTGTGCTCAATTGAGTGACGGTCAAAGAACGTCGCTGAGTTCGCCGCCGACAAAACTCGAAGTGAACCTCGAAGGGGTTTTTCTCCGGATTGATTCGAAGCCCTTGGAGGACTAATTTACAACCGTTACAGAAGTACCCAGGAGGAGTAAGTGTCCGTCTTTGGAAATGAACGTAATTAACTTCCTTCCAAATAATTACGGTAGTACTGTATTACGCCCATGCAATTAAGTACATCATTGTTTGATCGAAGAGATGTAGGATAAGGTGGTGTGTTAGGCACAATGAACTTTGGGCTTGTTGGCATGACTTCCTGGGATGTTGGGAGGTTCAATAGTTACTTCGACAGCATCAGTCTCAGCTGGTGAGCCCTCACGTGCCCTTTAGGGGCTTCTTGGGGACCACCTCCCGTAGACCATTTTATCAGTGGTGTTATCTTCTCGTTCACGATCGAGCTGCGGAGAGTTTATGTTACTATATCTTTGTCTTTCAGACATAATAGGAGCCCATACGCCTGTCAGCTACTGTTTTGGAGCCTACAGTTTGGTTGGTCTATTTTCCACCAGTTGGTTGGACTCGTGCATTTTGACGAGAGCAATTGGATGAGACTATATCCTTACACTTGTGTCTTTGCTTTGTTACTAACTTCTACTCTTTCATGCATATCTTTGCATTCTCTACCAATCGAATTGCCGTTGGTTACGTTGAAATCACTCCATTGTTCCCTCTCATAGAGAACATTGATAGAAAGATCACCGCATTCCCTCATGGTATCGTATTAGTGTCTCTTATATTTGCCTAATTTGAAAACCTAATGAAGTAAAAGCTAAACTTGACTAATTTTTTTGGCATTCTAATTTTGCACCTGATTCGTCCAAAGCCCTTATATTTTATTGGTGGTCGGAATTGGATGAGCTGCCCACTCATTTCCTCGTTCTGTCCCTATCAACTCCAATATCCGAGCTTGAAAGCTCGAATGTTCAGAGTGATGCTCCATCTCGCGCCTCATTTCGAATTTGTTTCCGCAGCTCACGTCAAAGCGTATTTCGCAGCTTGTGTCGGAGGTCATTGTGTGCCACGTCTGTGGGTAGTCCATGGAGGATTGGGCATGGAACATGAAACCGTTCCGCCTGCAGTCCCTAGGAGACTGTGCGGAATGTGAAAACGTGTATAGAGAAATATGATTTTTCTAATTTTAGGAGTGATTGGTCCATGAGACAAGAATTATAACATTGCTCGAGTGCTCAAAGGAAAACAGCTATTTTAGTCAAATGTAAGAAACACTACGGTATCAGAGTTGTGGAGAGACTCCGCCCCTACCTCCTACTGTGAAGCACGCATCAACAACAACCTTACAACTCTCGGCTGGGCTGGGCTAGGCTGGGTGGGGCGGACAAGTCCTGACAGCGTGGGGTCCTTGAGGTAAAGGCTCACATCACATAGTCTTCAGGCACAGTTGGAGGCAAAATTCTCCCAGTTTCTTTTCAACAACTTCCCTCGTTGCGGCTTTCCTCTTGGAAGTGACATTTAGCCCTGGCGACGTTCTAGGCCATCACACCAGCAAAAGCAACTTCTGCCCCAACATTAGTGACAACTGTTGGGACAATCGCAGAGCAATAGCTACTACAGAAGCAGAGTAGACGTTTTCTTCAACAGAAAATACTGCAGCACTATCATCATGAGCTGTAGTTCCATCAATAGCAACAGCATCAATAGTAACGACAGCAGCGACCACATTGGTGGGTTCTACTGACGAGCTAGGCCATAGCAATAGCTTTTGGCGTCAATGGCTACTATGCCATTGGTGGACCCTGCTACATTGGGTTGTCATTTTTTCCAGTAGCGGAAGCACTAGTGGCTATAGTAGTAGCAGTAGCAGCAGCGATGGAGCTGTTGTACTAGCAACCACAGCCACAACTGGAGCAGCAGCAGCAACAACAACAAAAACAAAAACAACAACAACAACAACAACAACAACAACAACAACAAAAACAACAACAACAACAACAACAACAACAACAGCAACAACAACAACAACAACAACAACAACAAC
>SZWC01001781.1:152347-179847 GCA_023375785.1 Penium margaritaceum | reverse complement strand
TCCAACCATCCTATCCTTCATGGTCTACATTATGACAACTTGTATCGTGTGCCCTTGTTTGCACCATCGTCCGCCGCTACAACCTCAATGCATGTGCATGTTGCTCCCTCGCGTTCCCCTGTGCACATGCATTTACTCCATTTTTGCCTGTGTCACATGCATTCAACCGCCATCCATAGCCTCCTGCATCATTAGACTGCTGTTGGTCTTGACCCTAGAACATTCCCTGTGCCATGTACTGTTGAGTTTCTTGATTGCGCACAAGGCAGGTTTCATCTTGCGTTCTTCCTATCGTCTGTCTCCCACATGCTTCGTCCACTTGCCCTTGCCCATACGGATGTCATAGGTCCTCTCGGTGATGAGTTTCCGGGAGGTTCCACTCAGTATGTGTCGTGTCATAAACATGACACGACCTTCTCTTGCTTTCTCTAGATATCTGTTGTTTGCCACAAAAGCAATGTCGGGCACATGATTGAGTCTAAGCTTGTCCATAGTGAGCGTGCTTGCCAGTGTAAGCTGTTACCATTCTTTTCTGATCGTGGTGGGGAGTTCATGGACCCCATACAGTCTGCTTCCTTCAGTCTCAAGGGGTCAATATGGAGCTCTCTACTCCATGTAAACCACATCAGAATGGGGTGTCAGAAAATTAGAACCACACTCTAGCTGATGTTGATCGCACCCTTCTTGTCGATTCTGGCCTCCCCCTGCTGTTTACGTTCAAGGCCATGTTCTATATGACGTGGGTTTGGATCCGTGTTCTCTACGGCTCGCTACCTTGTCACATCATACCATTTGAAAGGTGGTATGGTCGGCGTGCTGACCTTTGCCTTGCTCATGTCTGGGAGAGCATCGCTTGCGTTTGGCTCCTTGAGGACCAACGTGATGGCACGCGGTCTCCTTGAGGTTTTCTATGTCGTTCCTTTATTTTCTCCTCTCAGTCCAAAGCCTGGAACTTCTTGGACCCTGAGCATAGTCGGGTTGTCAAATCCTGCGATGCTCTCTCCTTTGAGAGCACTTTTTCTCACAATAATTTTTGTTCTGTCACATCAGTATTTTCGTCACGTCCGTTTTCTCCTATTGCGTTGCTCTCAGTGTCAGCACTATCGCCTGCATTGTCGTTCATGGTCTCATGTGCAGGAGGCCCAGCTGTACCTTCAAAGCCCCTTGTCGCATTCTCATTCATTCATGCGCCTGGTGGTCGTTTGAGACTCTTTCAGTCTGCACCTCACTATGCCCCGCCTCCCAGTCACACTGTCTTGGCTGGCCCTTCTAGGCCCTTGCAATCTGATCGCTGATGAGTTCCATGGAGCCATTACGGCCGCTGAGACTACTTGGCCTCTGCAAGATCCCTCAGTCACCACCGCACTCATTGCAAGTGGGACCACTGCACGTGTGCATGAACTGGACACGATGCAACAAGCCCGCTCCAATGCAGATGGATCACTCTAGAAGCAGACTATGAGAAAGGAGCTGGCTGCCATCAAGGTGCATGGGGTTTATGGCAAAGTGAAGCTCCCGCATAGTTGTAAGGCCATATCACTGTGTTGGGTGTTTCGAAGAAAGGAGAGAACCAATGGCTCAATAGAACAGTACAAGGCCTATATTATGGTCAAGGGATTCTCCAAGGTGCCTGGCGTGGACTTTGATGCCACCTTTACAGTTGTTGGCAGATACACCACTACAAAGGCCTTGTTGAGTCAGGTGGTTCAACAAGATTGGGAGCTTCACCAGATGGATGTGAAAAATGATTTTTTGTACAACAAGCCGGAAGAAGAGATCTATCTCGTCCAGCCTCCAAGGTTGAAGGACGGCATAGACAGGGCCTGGTATTTCTAAAGACCTTGTATGGCCTGAAACAATCTCCATGTCATTAGAACCTTGAGATCTCCGCTACCTTGGAACGGGGAGGGTATGTTCACGGCCAAATCGACCCAGATCTATTCGAGAATGCCTCCTCTACACCCTTTGTTGATGTCTTGGTCTATGTTGATTTTTTTATCATGTCCCTTGTCCCTCAGGTTTTCTAGGCTGTGAAGGATCTCCTCAAGTCAGTGTACAAAATGAAGGATCTTGGTCCAGCTTGCATCTTCTTCAGAATGGAGATTGAGCGTGATTGTCGGTGTCACACATTGCATGTGCATCAGGCTAGTTAGGTCAAGTTGATGGGAGAGCATTTTGCGAAGTTGTTGGCCACATTCCCCTCTGCATCCACGCTATGAAAACCGTTGGACAGCGACTTCTCATGTCACTAGACCCAGCTCTTCTGGGGGAGCCTGTCGATATCACGATGTACCTCCGGGTCATTGGCTCCTTTATGCTCCTTCGGACACACGTAGATGCTGTCTTTGCTGTGGAAGTTTTATCACATTTCTCATATCATCCCCAGAAGCTCCATCTAAAGGATGCAGTACGTGTTGTTTGGGATGTCCTGCGTACTCCACGCCTGGGCTTGTGTTTTTTGCACGCAACTTTTTGTGGTTGTTGATGGATGCACTGACAGTGATTGGACCCACTATCACAATGCGTGTAGCTAGTCTGGCAACAACTGTCTTGTGGAGAGAGGCAAGCAGGGTTCCGTACTACGGAGCTCGACTGAGGTCAAATATGTCACGTTGGGAGGTGGGGTTTTTGAGAGCGTCTGGTTGTGCTGTCTCATGCAATAGTTGTGCCAACCCATCTACTACATCACAATCCGCTGTGACAATGAGAGGACATGACGCATGGCAGAGCATGCTTGAATGTGTGACACACGCACAAAGCACATCAATATTGAGCGTCATTTTGTACACAAGCATATTTCACGTGGCGATGTCTGTCTTGTGGATGTTGAATCGCAAAAAAAGCATGTAGAATTCCTCACAAAAGTGCTGTGTAGTGGCATGTTCAAGTTTGCATTGTGCAAACTGCAAACTTCTCACGTATGCTTCTGCTCCTACGTGATTCATGTACCAATTGTCGTGCTTCCTCTCTCCGTCCACTATTTTTTATGGCCCTGTCTTGTGCAATTTTTTGTGCACTGCCGTTGTCATCATTTTGCAATCCTTGCTCGCTTGTGGTGACTGGTGTTTATGGGTAATGGGGAGCATTGGTATGACAGTCACGGTGAAATTTGGACTTGTCACTATGACTCACTGGGATGCCAGGATGCTTGATTGCTACTTCAACAGCATCAGCCACAGCCGGCAAGTCCTCACATGCTCTCTAGAGTCCTTTTGGTGACCACCTATTGGGGGCCATTCATCAGTGGTGTTATCCTTGCTCTTTCAAGATCCAGTTGCGTAAAGTTTTTGTTTTTGCACCTTGTGCTTCTTTGGGTTTGTCATTCAGACAGCCGAGCAGCTCTTACGTATATTGGATACTAGCCAGCTATTGTTTGGAGCCTGCAGCTGGGTTGATCTATTTTCCACCGGCTGGTTGGACTTGTGCATTTTATTGTGTGTATGTGGATGAGAATATATCTTCACACTTGTGTATTTTTTTTGTTTCTCAATTCTATCCTTTCATGCATACCTTTGCCTTCTCTCTACCAATCAAAGCGCTGTTTGTTACGATGCGTTCAGAACAATGTCCTGTTGCACACAGCATATTACTAGGAGGGTTTTTGTATTCCCTCGGGATAATGAGCCGGACATAATGACTGGTCACATGCACAGGTCTGGCATCAATCGGTGCATCCACAATGCAAAACATGGGAATCGGGCCTAAGGCCAGTTCACTGAGAAAATTGTAGAGGCCGCAGAAACTGCAAAAGGCCGCAAAAAGTACCCAGGATACCTTGGCAGCTGTCTTGAAGGTGCTGATGGGCAGACCACCTTCCTGCAATACTCCATTGGTAACAATGTCTTCATCAGGGATTTGCACAAGCATGGGCACGGCCGGTTGGTCACAGTAAGGCAAGGATTGCTCACATCACACCAATCCCCCATGACCTTATGGTACGCATGCCCAGATACGTGCAGAACTGACACAACATGCACAACGAGATGCGCAACCTTCAAACACATTATTAATGTCTGTGGTTTAGTTGGTGGCCTATCAAAACCATAATACCCTCTTGTATTGCTCCACATGCTCACTTTATCAGACTTGTACAGGAGACATAACAGAAAAATTGTGCTGAATTCTTTCCACGTAATGGGATGCATTTGTGAAGGAGCTATTACACTCTGTCGACAGCAACACCTGCACAAGAAGTGGCCCTCGACCACATGATTTGTTCTTTCTCATGATTCTTTCTCTTGGCTCGGATCTTGGGAGTTCTAGCCCTTATACTCTTTAGGATGCCAGGGTCTCCAAATTTTGTGTGAGTTTCTGGAAGAGGTTTATTTATGCATGTCGGGTGCTGTTCCTTAGGAGGTCAAATGGCCAGAAAAATTGTGTTCCATGGTGAGTAGCCGCCCTTGGCTTATGCCGAGAGGTCGGGCTCGACCCTGAGGTGGCAGTGTGGATTCGGCATGCTCTACACACAAATGGTGCCAGGCTCACTGGCTCACGCTATCACCCCCTCTCGTTTCTCACTGCATTATAACTCTCACATACGTTTTCTAAGTAACTTCGAGCCATGGTGTGTTCCACGTGGGATGTCCCCCACATGCTCGCCCTTTGGTTGCATGACACCCATGCTATGCACACCTAAGAGAGTTACTATTGGTGTCAAATCTATGGAGGGCTGGTCCCTTCCACGTTCCTCTAGACCCTGGGCCTCTCTCGGATCCCCCATCACGGTGCTGCGTTACTCTCTTACAACCACCATGTTTGCTGCAACAACATCAATTGCACCACTACCCTGTCACCGCCACCAGTTGCAGTTCCTCTCGCACATGCATTCTTGGCAGCAGCAGCAGCGCTCTCACTAACATAACTACGTAGTACCTCTTGCTACGGCTGCTCCTCTTTGCAGTCCCTGCACCGCCTTTGGCAATGCAATCTCGTGCCCTCAACATTGGTAGCAACATCAGCCGCTGCCTCACTATTGGCATTGCGGAGTACTTCTTGTTCAGGTTGCTGCTCTTTACAGCCCCTACCCCACTTGTTGTTGTGCATGCAGCATCGGCAGCAGCAGCAGCTGCTGCCTCACTCTTGGCATTGTAGTACTTCTTGTTCCAATTGCTGCTCTCTACAGCCCCAGAACCACCTGTTGCAGTGCAACCTTGCGCCTCTAGCATCTGCAGTAGCAACAGCCACTGCCTCACAGTTGGAATTACGCAGAATTTCTCGCCTTGGCAACTGCTCTCTACAGCCCCTACGCCACCTTTTGCAGCGCATCTCATGCACGCAATATCAGTAGTGGCAGAAGTAATCTATGCCAACTGCTATTTCAGCTAATGCACTCCCTAAAGAGTACCTGTCCTGCTGTATCTCCTCCGTCTGTTTGTTTCTTCTGTGACTACAACCACAGAAAGCACATCATCTGGCCCAATGGTAGATTCAACCGGGCCAAATCACCCCTCTGACACCACCGGTGACTACAAGGAGAAATCTTCACAGGGTGCTTCATACAGCCGCACTGAAACACCGGTGCATGACAACCAGTGGGTAGGGCTAGATGAAGATGATGTTGACGTACCCCTCTCAAGGTGGAAAGGCTCTCATCTAATTTCTGGTGCAAGAACATTCGTCGCTTCAAGAAGGTGAGAGATCGCGTGATTACATTTCTACTCTATACTGTCGAGTGCATGCCAGAGTATCCTCTTGGTATGCATCCTTCCAAACAGTAGCCTTACCCTGAAAGTTCTCCTGAGTCACCAATGAGTGCAGCTAGCAAATCAGAACAGCCTGGACATGTGCCACTCCTTCCTGCACACTTTGACACTCTCAGTCTTGCTGGAGCAATTCTTGACGTACCAACTGGTACTGCGGCCACATTCTCCACCACCACTAGAGCCAGCAGGGCTCCCACAGGAATTGTAATCGTGCATGCCACAACTGCCCACACAGAGGCATTCACCTCTCATTCTCTACTGGCAGCTACTGCTGCAAACATTGTTGTGCAGATTGCAGCTGCCTCATTAGTTGTTACCATAGCTGCTACCACAATGGCGTACACTACTTCACGTCCAGTCCATTTGCACTTCGACAATGGCAGCAGTTCTTCATCCCTTGGGGGAGTCCCACGGTCTTGCATGCCATGTTGGGACTGGCATGCTGACAGCATCTTCCGCCACAGCTGTTGCTGGTGCCACGATGACTGGACTATTATGCCTTCTGGTGGGCATCGCAACATGGGCTTTTGCACTCTCCTCCTCCGCAACAGCCATTGTCCCACTGATCTTCTCCCTTCTTCCTCAATGTTAGAGTGTTAAGATTTTTGTTTTGCACGGGCACATTACCCTTCTCTTGCATACCATTACACACATCATGCCTGAACTCATAGAGACTATTGAGGCCCTACAGGCAGCTCTGTATGAAGCACAAGATGATCGACGTCAGTTCCATGAAAAAATTCAGCATATAGCTGATGCCAAGGCTCACATGGAAACTTATGTAGCAGAAATTGTTATGGAGCATCATCGCTCAATTCCCGCCTTTGCCGGTGTTGTGGGTGCGGCGGGTGCTGCAGACTATGGAAATGCCAGTGGTACTGAAGTTGCTTGGGATGCTGGAGGGGTTGTTTCTAACTCTGGGTCCAATGCTGCGGGAGGAACAACCAGCAACCCTATAGTGCCTCCCCATGGCCAGACTTCTCCTCCTTCATAGCCTCCCCAGTGGCAAAAGGACTTTGAGACCTCACAACATGACTTTACGTCCAAATTTACCTTCTCCTGATAGTAAAAATGGTTCAGCTGCTGGGCCCAAGGTGAGATCCTTTGGGAGTAAGACTCCCCTGCAGATCCTACTACCTCACCTCTGTTCATACCCTTTGCTTCTGAAACTGCATGTGCTGTGCATTCCTTGATCATTGTGGGACCTGATGAGCTCCTTGATGACATTGGTAGCTACAATGCAGGAACAGCACGATGGACCTCAGCTGATCCCATTTGCATGCACGCTCGCATCCGCCGCCACAAAACCATTACAGGTCATGCCATCCAGGGTGCCCTCACTGTCCGGTTGAACTTAACATGCATGAGGCCGGATGAGTCTGCTGATGCGTACTGGGTCCATGGCCTACACCTACTACGTGATCTTAGCAAGGCTGCGCCAGGCCAATTCTCTGCCTGTCTCTCCGTTATGGCCAGCCTGATTCCTGAATTTTCCGGCCTGTATCTGCATGTTCCAAGTACTGAACTTTAGTGTCTTGCTACTGAAACTTTTCCATCCAACTCGTTTCTAGGCATCGGCTCTCTATATGAACTCATAGTGGGACGTCTGATAGATTGGTCGAACAATCTCCTAAAACAATGCCCCCATTGCACCACTGTGGCGGTTGTCACCACATCTTCATCTGCATCCCGATCCACGTCCCCTTCTGCCACCGCCACTTCCCCCACCTCTTCATCTGCGGCGCATCCCACACAGGGGGCAGGTTGTGGCAGTGGTGGCAACAGCCAAGGATGGGGTAAGGGCCATGGACAAGGGGGACGAGGTAAAGGCAACATACACACCCCACCAAAATATACTCTCTTATATATTTTGGTGGGGTGTGTATGTTGAGTAGCCACACCTTACTAGTAAGGTGGGGCTACTGGGCACTGTGTTCCCAAGTGAGTGCACCGCACCCCGTGATGATGTTTGCCTTGCATGGGCCATGCGATCTAATTGGACCTACACGGGTGTCACCTCTTCCCTTGCAGCAGCCGCCAACACCAAAGTCACCTCGTCGTCCTCATCCTCCCCTGCATCCGCTCCATTCTCCAAACAGAGCTCTGAATTGCCATCTCCTGGTCCCATTCCCACATAGGGTTGGGTTCTGCCTCCCATAGAACCCTCTTTCCATGGACCATCACCACCTCATTACACACAGCCCACTTGATCTCAGTTTGGTGTTAGCTTCCCAGAGCCACATCCCAGCAAGCGTCTGCCCGACGCCCGTTGCACTGAGAAGCCTTCCCTTGAGAAGCGTCTCACCAAAATGCTCCACCTTCGTGATCAAGGAGGTCACGGTGTGATGGGCATGTCTTGTTCTCTCGTATTTGAGTTGGATGGAGCCCTTCGTGGCATGTAGTTGGAGGGGTGCAAGTTTTTCTGCCTGATGATTGTCTGTGGATTGAAAACTGGCAGTCTCGTATGTTCCCTCATCGTCTGGGTCTTTATTTCCTCTTGCATTCCACACTCAAGTTTTGTCATTTTCTGTCTTGTGCTACCCTCCATTTGTGATCCCGATGGCTTGTGTATCATTGATTTAGGGCCACAATCCATATGTCCTTTTGTCATTCTTCTTCATGTCCCTTTGACCCGTTGACTCAGTCTGCTTTATGCATGCCGGCTTTGGACAACTTCTCTCGGTTCAAGGTGTAGGTGTTGTTCGTTTCAGGGGACCTGGTGGGTATCTCTTCTTACTGGGCGTTCTACATGTGTCTGACCTAGAGGTCAGCATGCTATCTGTGTCCAGCCTAGATGACTAGGGCATGTACTTTGCGTCCAACCGTGGCCTTGGCACAGTCTCCATTTATTCCTCTTGCAGAGTTGTGCTTCATGTGCTTCGATGTGACAGTCTCTTTATTTGTTCCTCTCTCTCTTCCATCGCCTACCGTTGCTTCTTCTCTTGTCTACGTTGTATCCTCTTTATCTCTTGAGAATAATTAGCTGCTGCATTGTCATCTCTGTCACATTCACACTACTGCCATTGCTCGTTTGCTCCATGCACTGCTTGCAACTGGCCCGGACAATACTAAAATGTCTACTCCTTATTCCATGGATTGCCTTGATTTTGCCCAAGGTAAGATGTATAGATCTCCATTCAGTACCTTTGACTCTATGACCTCCCATCCCCTTGACATTGTGCATACTGATGTCATGGACCCCCTTCTCCATGATTTTCTTGGGGGCTTGGGTGGCTACATCTTGTGCCTCACCAATGATTTCTACATGTATTGATGGATCTTTGCTCTCCGTCACAAAAGCGATTTTATGAACGTTCTTGAATCATTGTTACCTCAGGGTGAACTTGCCTGTGGACATCAGCTCTCTTTGTTCTGGTGGGATCGTGGTGGTAATTTCTTTGGATCCACCTCATGCTTCCTTGAGTCCCAAGGTGTTCCCACAAAACCATCTGTCCCTTACACGCCTTAACAAAATGGTGTCTCTGAATACTGGAACCGCACCCTTGCTGACGTGGTGCACTCTCTTCTATCAGTATCTGGTCATTCTTCTCTCCGTGTTTGAAGCCATGTCCTACATAACGTGGGTATGGAACCGTGTTCCTGATTGTCCTCTCCCTCGTCATGTCACACCCTTTGAACTGTGGACTGGTCCTCATGCTGATCTCTGTCTTGTCCATGTTTGGGCCTGTGTTGCTACTCTGACTATCTGATGAACACCGTGAGGAAAAACTTGCACCTAGGGCTCGTCTTTGTATCTTCCTTGGTGTTTCCTTCTTCTCCAAGGCGTGATGCTTTTGGGACCCTTCCCGGAACCGTGTCATTGAGTCACGGGATGCCCTTTTCTTTGAGGATTTTTTCGAGCGTGATCTGTCTCGCATTTACTTTCCCGCCTCTCTTGCCCCAATATATCAGCTTGGAGGATGTTATTTTCTGCCTGCTTCCTCCTCTATGATGCTTGTTTCTGTTGCATCCTTGGCTCGGGGCCCAATAGGCCATCTTCTCCCGAGTCAGTCCCTCCCTCCATGTCTTGGATTCAGGCTCTCCTCACGCTATCCTCCCCACTGTATCCTCTTCTTCTTTGCCGCTGAATATGGCCTCTCCTTCTCTATCTAATGCCTCCTCATGGTCCTCTCAAGCAAGCCTATACACACCCCACTCTTTTCTGTACCACCCGTATCCTCCATCTCTCACGCACTCTCTGAGTCCTCTGCCTCCATCTCATCACTCTCCCTTTCCTCTCCAGAATTTCCCACCACCTCCTCTACTCACCCTGTGTCTTCCTACATACAGGGTGGTCATCTACGTGCCCATCCCATTCATAGCCGCATGTCTACTGCTTCGTCCCAGGGTATATCCTCACATGGCCCCACTGTTCCACATCGGACCACTCTGTTAGGTGAGCCCACGCTTTGTGCCCTTAGGCTTGCCACATCTGCTGACTTTTCCACCTCTATGCCAATGGTGCATCCTAGCTTTGCTCTTCGATATTCCCTTGCACAAGATGAATATTATCACGCTCTTGGCATGTCTTTCCCTGGGTGCATGGCTTGTCTCTCTGCTATTGCTAGTCTCTCCTCAATGCTTCTAAAGCCCATGACAATTCATGAGCGCCGCAAAGTTGTTGATTCCTCGTTGTGGGAGACAGCCATGCAGGATGAACTCAAGGCTCTACCGTACTGCCGCCTAAATTCGTAATACCTTTTGCAAAGGAATTTATTTCCGGCTTTTTTCAACAGACCCGGGTTGAGTTTTCGGCCTCTCTCAAACCAGGGTGGGAGAAAAACGCCCGCTTAAAATCAAAACATCCCGTTCACCTCCGCCTCTTGGCAGGTCAATTTGGTGGCTCGAGTTCGGAACTCCGAACTCGAGCCACCAAATCCACGGCTCACCTTGCTCACCCGTATCGACGGGCGAGCGGCGTAACCGTTTTGCACCGTCCCCCCACACCACACCCGGTCGTGCGCAGACGCGCCATGTCGCGGTTTGTCGCGGATGACCGTCGAGCGACGAATTTCTGGACCACCTAAAATCGAAAGGCACCAGACTTGAACTTTTCCGGCTTTATTCAACAGACCTGGAAACAATTTTGGGCCGGTCCCGAACAAGCCAGAACATAATTATGGGCCGGTCCCGAAAAAAATATAATTATTTAAGTTATGAATTTAGGCGGGAGTAGGGTATCTGAGCATGTTATGTATGAACTTGTTGATCTCCCTCTTGGAAGACAGGCTATCTCAGCCAAGTGTGTTTATTGGCGAATGCTAAAGCCTGACAACACAGTAGAGTGTTACAAGGCACGTCTTATGGCCAAAGGTTTCTCATGGATTCCTGGAATTGATTTTGATGAGACCTTCGTACCAGTGGGCCATTATACCACTGCACGAGGAGATAACATCCACGGTTGCGCAAGGTCGATTTTGCAAAGCACATTTGACCCACTGTTGTTTCTCTGAACACCCTCTTCCCCACTTGTGGCCATCCCTATGTTTGTTGATGACTTACTCATTGCATCTTCCAGTCAGGCTTCTGTTCAGGGAGTCAAGAGCCTCCTGAAGCTAGCATCTAAAATGAAAGAACTTGGACCTTCCTGAGTCATCTTGGGCATGGAACTCGAGCATGACCACTAAAAACCAACACTTCATGTTCATGAGGATGTGTACATCCACACTTTGGGGGAGCGTTTTACCTCCTTGCTCTTTGTTGTTCCTTGGGCCAGACACTTTTGAAGTCATTGGATGTCTCCAAGCTGGGGGAGACGGTGAATGAAACTGACTTTCTACGTGTAATTGGCTCACTGATATACCTGGCCACTACCACTCGTGCAGATGTAGTCTCAGTTCTCTCAGTGTCTCCGAGAACGACACCTAACGGTTATGCTTCGCGTGGTGCGGTACACTCTATCCACCCCACACATAGGTCTATATTTTAGAGCGCAGGCCTCAGTCATTGTGGATAGTTTCACTGACAGTGACTGGGCTCATAATTCAGGTGCACCTGGTCGCACAGGCTACATCTTTCTAATTGGGGGCACATCTGTCTCCTGGAAAGGTGGTAAACAATGGTGTGTGGCAGGAGCTCAAGAAAATTTGAGTATGTAGCACTTGGTTTTGGCACATGTGAGGGTGTCTAGGTGCAGCCCTTGCTGCAGAAATTGTACGTTCCCATTCGCTGCACCACCTTGCACTGTGACATTCAGAGCACACAAAAAAAAAAAAAATGTTGAAAATGATGGCGTGGACCATTCATGCACAAATCACATCAATGTTGAGCACCATTCTGTTTGAGAGTGCATTGCCGCCGGCTTGATTTCAGTTGTCTGGATGGACACACGATCACAACAGGCTGACTTCATTACGAAGGCACTCAGTGCAAACGTCTTCAAGTTTTGTGTTCACGCTGTTGGTATTGTCTTTTCCTATGAACTCAGTTGAACCTTTCTCATACTGTCTCTGTTCTGATCAACACTGGCTTGTTTTAGCATGAGATTACTCTGAATACGGGTCATGGAGGAGTGTTCATCTCTGTGGTTCAGTTGGTAGCCCATCACACCCACGATCCCCTCTTTAATTGTTCCGCATGCTCACTATATTACACTTCTACTAGAGACTAAGTGGTGTGATTGCGCTTAAGCTTGTTCCACATGCATGCACGTGTGAGGAACTCTCACACTCTATCGGCAGCAGTACATGTACAGAAAGTTGCCCTCGGCCACATGATCTGCTCTTTCTCATGATTCTTACTCTTGCCTCCGCTCTTGGGAGCTCTGGCCCCTAGACACTTCAGGATGCCAGGGCTTTTTCCAACTTGTGTGGGTTTCTAGGGGGAATGACTTTCTGCATGCCGGGTGTTGATCCTTAGGCGGCCACCTGGCTAAATTAATGATGTGCCATGGCGAGTAGCCAGCCTCGGTTTATGCCGAGAGGTCGGGCTCAACTCCCAGCTTGCGGTGTGGCATCGGCCTGCTCCACGCACGACCGGTTCTATACTCACCGGCTCACGCTATCACCCCAAAAACTCTTACATGATTCTTCTAAGTAACGTCTTTGAGCCATGGTGTGTTCCACGTGGTTTCTCTCTCACTTTCTTGTCATTCTTTTGCATGGCATCCATGGTACTGCACACCCAAGACAGTAGCTTCAGACATGCACCCCACTCTCAGCCACCCGATTGCAAGGGGAAAATCCCAAATAAGAAATTGCCACCATGAACTTTCGGTGAGGCAATGCCTCGGTCAGGAAGTCAGCCCACTGCATGTCCGTGCCGACCCAGGTGATGGAGATGTTGGTGTATGGGGTTTGAGCTATCTGAGTGTCAGATATTGTTGAGCACTGAGTGCTTCTCAGTTCGCCCCAATGGTATTCCAGCAGCTGCATTGCTTCTTTGTGACATGTCTGATGCATTATGGCCACCTAGCGCACCTATGCATGCTTGAGAGTTTTCTCAGTGGTCGAGACCCAGGCACTCCGTGATTTGTGCCAGTGTCTCGGGAGACCCTATGGTGATTAGCCACATATTGTCTGTGACAGGTTGTGTATTCCCTCAGTGGTCAAGATGCAGGTACACAGTGGTTTGTTGTGGTACCTCCGGAGACCCTGTACCGATTGATTGAGTCGATCCTCGCTATTGGTCTGGCGTGTGTGGTTTGCATGAGGCTGAGACAAGAATGCCTAGTTTGGGCATCTTGCTTAGGCTAGCCTAACTCGCCTAGCCTTGGTTTACCGGTGGTTCTAGCACGCAATCATTGAGTCTGGATGTGTTTTATGCATGTTTTGTATTTTCTCAACAGTCGAGACCCGGGTACTTGGTCGCCTCTTCTGATGCCTCGGGGGACATAGCTCTTTTGGTTTTATGTTCTGTGGTATGAATATTCCTCTTCCGTGCATTTTGGTGCAGTGGGGATGGCGGGGCCTGGTGGGCTAGCCGCCAGTCCACAGCACATAACCCATTGTAGCAATCATTTTTCTTTCTCCCTTGTTTTTGAATCTCCACATTCCAGACTGAGCCAAATTTTAGCGCTGCAATTTTTCCACTCACCACTAGAGCTCTAGCATTGGCCTGCATGCCCCAAAACGATTCTAACAGGGAGGATTTGTGAGCAATAAGTATCAGAACTCGTCTACGACATGGTTAGAAAGCGCCACACGGCATCCTAGAAACGGCTGCGTACGGGAGCACCAAGGTTGTCTGGGTCAAGTCCGAGAAGACAAGAGGATGTACCTTGTTGGCGCTCCACACTCTTCACTATTCCGCCCCTAAGGCAGATCAATCAGTGGTATCGTACTGTTTCTTGATTTCGTTCGATATTTTTGTACGGATTATGTGATACTTGATTTCACCCAAATGAGGCCCTTTGTATTTTTAGAGGTGATTCTCTCAAATCCTCACTCTTATCACCCTTTTTTATGAAATTCATCCACACCCTGTTTAGGTCCACTGGCCGTGGGCTCCGAGAAAATCTAGCCATTTAAGAACTTGAAGTTTCGCGTTGTAAAATATTCAAGCTCTTGCATGCCACGTGAGTGTGCTCCCACTGACGAGCACATTCACGACAGCGGGAGTTATGGTTAATCACCCCAAATTCATACACTCACCAATTGGTGCATCAAAAAGTGTATTCCTATATGCAAACATTTCTCAGAAATCACCAACATCAATTCATGTTACTAGAGCCCAAACATTATTTCCTCATATAAGGTGTTACTTATAATGGATTACATGTGCTACGTACTAGTTTTTGTTAGATGTCCATGTTCACTGATATGTTCACTTCCCAATGCACTTGTTGATACACAGTTTCAGGGGTGAGGTGATTGGTCATATATGGAGAGCGGAGTGCTCTTGCCAACGCAAGCGCACTCTGGCATAACTAATCACGAGCTGTCTCAGGAGCAACTCGTGTATTTTCCACAGTTTTGTTTTGCGTGTAGCTAATCCTTCATTCCAAAATTATAGTAGTGGTTCTCCCAAACCATAGATATTTATGGTATTGGTCATAAGTGAATTAAAGTTAATTATTTGAAACAAAATCAGGGAACATTACATTAGCATGCAACATAGAGGGCTAGGAATCTGTGAGGATGCATCCACACCCATTGTAACAGACTAAGGGTTATGAGTCCACATCCCTAGACGGACTCTCAATCTTTCCACAACTAACGCTACCACGGCTTACCAAGATAACCGAGAAAGAGATCCGCAACAGCGCAGTCTCAAAGTTCGACGGGACGGGCTTCTCCCTTTGGAGGTGGCAGATTGAAGTCTACCTTGACAGAAAGAGAAAACTTGATCTGGTCAAGGGTCAAGAAATGGATCCTCCAGACACTGTGATGTCGGAGGAAGTGGAAGAGTATAAGAAGCAAAAAAAAGGCGCTTGAACTGTCGGTGTGGATGATGTGTCCGGCTCAAGGTGCACACAGATGGTAGAGGCCTAGAAGAAAATATGTACCATCTATAGTCCAACAACCTCGTACATTAGCTCTTCCTCTTCAAGCGACGCATCACCCTCAGAGCACACGAAGGCGACGACATCATGGTTCCCTGCAAGAAAGTGAGTCCCTTGTGACCGAGTGCATAGCCATTGACTAGAAGGTTGAACTGCAGCTGTAAGCCGGTCGTGCATTACAATATTGTTTAGGGCTTGTTGAATACACTTCATTCATGTATTCATACAAAGCTCTCTAGATCATTGAAGCTTGGCCTGTTGGGGTGTGGTGGTCTTGTCATTCAGCTTCCTGAATGACGAGGAAGACCATCATGCAAGTACTCCAACAACAAGTACTCTAGATACATGAATGTCTAGTTATCATCGGCCTCGATCTTTAGGCTTCCTCCAGATGTGCGGTGAACTCACTCGAGTAGCACTTGAACAAGTTACCTAGCAACTTGAAATCATTGAGCTTTTTTAACAACCAGTGTGCCTCCTTGCACTTGGTACACTTCTTCTGCATGATGGTGTCGAAAGACTCCCACAGCAAGGGCTGCCATTCCAGTGCCCCACTCCTTGACCACGTACTTCAAGATTTTTTCTTCAACTCGCGTAATGGCGAGGTTTCCCCACTGACGAAATGGAGCCTTGTGGACACGTAGAACATGCTCCATGCAGTTTAGCCGATCATTCAGCTTCACGCCCTTGTCAAAGAATTCCATGTTATGGAAGAATGATGCGTTTATGACTGGCCCTGGGATCATCGAGGTTTGTAGATCTCCGGTGCCACTCATAGTGGTGTCTATAGCCGTGGTGCGCTCTCAACGTTATTGAACCCGCATCTAAGTTACGGTCCACAACACCTTGTCCCGGTTTTTACATCGGTGTGTTGCCTCGTGGATGTCCATGCCTTAGAGCTGGCAATTAAATGATTCTTTGCATGACGTGAGCTAGAAGTTTGGTGAAGGCTATCTTGAGCTTTGATGTTGTCACATCCTGGACAACAACCTTGAGTACCTCGCACTTTCTATGGACCTTCACCCACGGGAGAAGAGTACGACTCGCATACACAACCCTAAGAAGGCCCACCTTCTAAAGGGAGTTGTCATCTGCAATAGTGCTAGAGTGGGCATGGAACTATCTCATCGCCTCCACGTTGTAGGAAGATAGGTTTCCCCCCACTCCTCCGGATGGTGTAGCATCTCTACCGTCGACGTTGATAGCAAGGAGATGAGACATGGTGAACAACTGCAATCTCAATCCAACCCACAAGCAACACAGCACCACCACAACCGGAGAGGATGGAGGATGAAAAGAAGATGCACGATCTCCAAAGGCACCAGGATAAATCTCCGAATACCTGGGTTTTGACCAAATACAAGAAAGGATGAGAGAAAAAAGTAGAGAGTAAGAAAAACAAAATCCAAGCGAAGTAAGATAGGAAAGGGTAGAAGTAGGGGTTACCAACGAAAGTCGAATGTGTGTATGTCCTATCCGATGATCGGAAGAATAAGATCATCTTGCCCTATGTTCGGAATAACAA
Organism: Penium margaritaceum; assembly: GCA_023375785.1. Classification (NCBI taxonomy): domain Eukaryota; kingdom Viridiplantae; phylum Streptophyta; class Zygnematophyceae; order Desmidiales; family Peniaceae; genus Penium; species Penium margaritaceum. The sequence continues at coordinate 163,178 of SZWC01001781.1, read as the reverse complement.
GAATCCCATACTTGTTTACTTGAGAATATTGATATTTTACTTACGAACAGCGAGAAAAAAGTAGCATGTCGACATTGTATGCGATGTAGCATCGACATGCAGACGTAGATAATATTTTTGAAAATTCACAAACCCCTCTTTTGAGAGGTTTGTGAATGTTTGAGGGGTGGTCTGCGTGTGGTTTGCATGGGGAGTCCAGGACTCCCCATGGGTTGTAAGGGAACCTGCTCGGCCTTGCTACCACGTGGCCCACCAGGGGCCCACGCAAAACTAAAACCTTAAAACCCCGAATGTGATTTGGGGTAGGGTTTGACTATGGTTTGCACATAAAACTGGGGACCTTTACGTGTTGGAAAAAAAAAAAACAGAACGAGCGTTTCCGCTCGATATAAAAAATGGGCGGTTTCGCTTAATTGTGATTCTCACGTGGAATCGAGAATCGCGAGGGGGTTGACATGCCCCACCTCGCTTCGCTCGATCGGCGGTGCATGCAGCAGATCGAGCATGGTGAAGCGAGTGGGCAGTCTGGTTGATCCTCTAAACTGCCGGACAGGGGAGTCCTATTCTTCAAGCGCCAGACAGGAGAGTCCTATTCTTCAAGCGCCAGGTAGGGCGTTCTTGACCCCCTTGCGGAATGGGTAGAAGGGCCATCGTGTCCAATATAGAAAAGGACGGAGTTGTAATATGTCCATCGTTTCGGTCGATAGATCAGCGGTGTCCATAGTCGGAAACGGAACAACAGCGGTGTCCAAAGTCGAAAATGGAAAGCCGACGGTGTCCATAGTCACGAACGGAATGACCGCACTGCCCATATTTTTCATCGAGCGAGTGAAAACAGGCACGGCTGATATATATTTCATGCATATATCACATTCAATATGGATTTTGACTTCGAGCCTCGCCGGTCATCGCGAGCTCGCAAGAGGCGTTTCACGGCGAAACCTCCGTGCGAGCTCGCGATGACCCTGTCAAACCCCCCATTTAAACTAGGGGATTTGTCTTAGGTTGGGGGGGGGGGGGGGGGGTGCAGGATGCGGCGCACGCTGGACATCTGCCGGGCCCCGCTACCGCGGGGCCCGGCAGTTGCCTGGGCAAGAAAAAAAATAATACCCAAATCCCCGAGTGTAACTAGGGGGTTTGTCTATTATGGGGATGGAGGGGTTGCAAGATGCGGCGCACGTGTGATAGAAAAAAAGGGCATCTGCCGGGCCTCGCTACTGCGGGGGCCGGCAGATGCCCAAACAAGTAAAAAAATAAAACCCAAACCCCCTAGTTTAACTAGGGGGTTTGTTTCTTATGGGGGGGATGGGTTGCGAGATGCGGCACACGTGTGATAGAAGAAATGGAATCTGCCGGGCCTCACTACCGCGGGGCCCGGCAGATGCCCAGACAAGTACAAAAATAAAACCCAAACTAGGGGGTTTGTTGGTTATTGGGGGAGGGGGGGGGAGGGTTGCAAGATGCGGCGCACCCTGTCGCGAGTTTTGGAGTTCGCACTTGCAACCTCCAAAACTCGCGACAGGGTTACTTCTGACATCGGCGATGCCAGTGTCAGCGTCGTTCACTTCGCCCTCAAAATCGGCGAAGTCCGACTTCGAGGGCGTGGGTACAACTGTCTTTTTTTTATCCATTTTTGCTCGCACAACAAAAAACCACGGGCACCGCTGTCATGTCTTTTTCGACCATGGACAGCACAGGATTTCCGTTTTTTACTCTGGACACCGCCGTCGGTTTGCTTTCGACCATGGACACCACGGATCTATTGACCGAAACGATGGACTCTGGAGTATTTACGCCCTATAGGAAACCACCAACAAGAGGGTGGAAATGTGCGTGAGAGCAAGGTTCACATGGGGGTGGAGAGAGGGAAGAGGGAGATGTGACCTCGAACCGAGGTGAGGGAGGGAGGGGCGTCGATCGGCGAGCTCATCAATTGACGAGCTCGACGGTTGACAAGCTTTGACCAACGAGCCTGTCAAAAGACGAGCTCGAGGAGGGCGCGGTGCTGCAGAGCAGCTTCTCACTGCTGTTGCTGCCGTTGTTGCTACCGCTATTGCGATGCCGCCACTACAGCCAGAGTTGTTGCTATTGTTGCTAACGTGAGTAGCAGTGCCTACTGCGTCGAAGGCAGCCGGGTGCACCTACTACCGCAGCAACAGCTGCTAATGCTACGGAGGCGGCTTAAGACGCCTCTGCCTCTATTTCACGTCGCCGCCAAGAAGGCACAAGCGACGGGGAAACTGCCAGTTTTTTTTTGAAAGCATTCTACCTCTGACTCTGCCGGAGGACTACATGATGTGAGTCCTAAACTCAAGGTTTCCATGTTGTCAGGACCTACACGTCCCACCAGGCACAGCCCAACCGAGCCCTGATGCCTCTATCGTTCCTTATGCATGTTGTACGGTGGAAGGGCACGTGAGGACGCGCGTGCTTAGGATGATGGTGTCAACGTAACCGTCAGACCTCGAGGTCTTGTGATTTGTGACGTTCCTTTCAACCTGTACAGTTTACTGTGACCACTCGGCCGTGTCCATGCTCGTGCAGATCCCTGATGCGGACCTAGGTGGCACCGAGGCATCGTCTGGTGGTGGACTACCTGCTCGGAGCTGATCGACAGTCGCCCCAGAGTCCTAGATGCTGTCTGGGACCTTCTGCAGTTTTTCTGCAGCTAGTAGGATTTTATCGGTGGACTGGCCGTGGGCCCGATTTGTATGTTTTTGTATTCTGTGCCCACCATTTGTTGCCGGATGCATGCATGTGACCAGTCGTAGCGTCTGGCTTGAGTTTCTGCACGTGTAGGTTTAGATGGCGTAGCGTTCTGACTTGTCTACGCTGAGTTACGGCCAAAATAGTGATTTTGGGCCGGTTTTAGAACAGATCTTGCACTGCCGCGTGTGACACCCACCATGCACCGCGACAGGTACTCATGCCATGGACCTGTCATTTGTCATTTCTCTCTGCAAATGCTATTGAAGCATTCTGACACTTTGCCTTGTGTCGCCTAGCCAGACCCTTGCCGTTGTGTGCACGACTTGTGACTATCGTCACCGTCTGACCAGGCACTGACGCCTAGTCAGCGGCAATATGGCTAGGAAGCTTCCATGCATCTTCTCATAGTATCAGAGCAGCAAGACCTCTCTCACTGAGCTGAGCTGTAGAGACGCAGCACCGGTAGTAGCAGTGAGAGTCACCGCCGCTGCCGTATCTTGGGACTTGTAGCCGTTTTCAGCAACGACAACATCACGTAGTTCCCACCACCTTATCGGGTGAGCTGCGGCATTTACTAGCTCTAGCAGCCAAGCCGAGAAGCAGCAGCAGCAGCACCGGATGGCAGCTGCAGCTGTATCTGGCTGCCAGGCTATATACAAGAAAAGGGAAGCAGCTCGCAGCAGCAGCCCGCAGCAGCTCGCAGCGCGAAGCAGCGGTTGTGAGCAGCAGCAGCGTGGAGCGGAAGCAAAAGCGAGCAGCGGCAGCGGTAGCGAGCAGCACCAGCGGCAGCGAGTAGCAGTAGCTGCGGGCAGCAGCAACAACGCGACGACAGTAGCAGCAGCATTTGAGCAACAACAGTTGCGGCCGCAACGGCAGCACTGCTGCGCAGCAGCAGCCACGGCTGCTGTGCTACGCAACAGTGCTGCGCAGCTTCGCTGCGCAGCCACGCATTTTGTGCACAGCTGCACAGATTCTGCGCAGCTGCGCAGCCGTACAACGGGGTGACGAGGTCCCCCCCCCCTTTCATTGAGGAGTCCGTGTGACTCCCACCGACAAAAAAAAAATCGCAGGCGAAAAATACGCCAGCACAAAAAAAACGCTAGCGTTTTTTTGCTAGCGTAAAAAATGCTGATGTCATCATTGGCTGTGCTGATGTCAGCAATGTTGGGGTCAAAACGTCATATTTTCTTAACATTTCAACTCCTTGAGAAAATCTATCAGTTTCTTGTTCAGGCATTTTTTACGTTCGGCCCCATACTGAGCGCTGACATGGCTCCGACCGGTGACAAGGACAAAGGACCACCTGATCCCTCCTCCTCCTCCTCAGGCATCCTGAGCCCATGCTCGTAGGCTATTGAGGACCTGTGGAGTTAGCAAGATGAGATACGTCACCTACAGCAGCAGCAGACCGACGCCATCCGCACGCTCATTGATCTTCTTCGGAGGTAGTCCACGGCCCCACAGCAGGGGGGTCGGCGATGTCACACCTTCTGCACAGCAGTCGGCATCCACACCAAGGAGAGCGGCAGGACAGGACCCGCCACTTCTTGATCCTTTAGAGGAGGACCCTGGCATGCCCGGCATGGAGGATGACACCCCGAGAGGGAGATTTGCTTACTTGAGGAGCGTCTCCGCCAGCTGCAGACGCGTTCCGGTTCCCTGTTCCCGGAGATCCGATCCTCGCCTGAGCCCTATCTCGGCGACTTTCCTTGTCCCGGTATCTTCCCCATCCCTCGTCTTTTCCAGCCTGTGGTTGCTCTCCCTACGGAGCGGCAACCTAAGGACTTTGAGACACCACCCCCACGATATGTCAGCGAGGACGGCTTTGACTACTGGGAGACCCTTTTCTAAGTCTGGGCCACTTCAGAGGGGGTTTGGCCCTACTACCACAGTCAGTACCAAATTACGGACCGTGCTCAGGTGCTGACAGCGGCTCGAGCGATGCGCGGATTCCTTTACCCCATGCCGTGGGAGACTGTCGTGGACTTTCGTCCTTTCCTTGGAGAGGCCGGCACAGGCGTGGGTGCTGACCCACGTGGGGGTTGGGAGCTGACATTGTCCCTGCTTGCTGCAGAGGTGCACGCCACCCACGTGGCTCACATCCGCGCCTTCCATTCCCTTCGTGAGGGACCTGCCGAGCCCACAACCGATTACTGGTGGCGCACCATGCGCATCTATGCGCGCCTTGAGACCTCAGGAGGTACACAGCTGTGGGCACATCGCACGATCATGATCAAAGTTTTGTCTTCAGCACGCAGGCATCTTCTCGAGGTACAGTGACACTGTGCTCGAGCCCTTCTCCACCTTTCTTCAGCTTCTTCCTTGGGCGCATCAGCTTTTCCTCCAGGTGACTTCCGCCCGTGAGGTAGCCGTCACCCATCAGGAGAGTTCACTTTCTGCACCGGTGATTGCTTCACCATCGACGCCTCTCTCACAGTTCCCTTCTCCATCTGAGGTAGCCGCCTCTCTCACAGTTCCGTTCACCACCGATGCCGATCTGCATCTTGCTCGTGTTTGGGGCTTAGTGGCTTCTATGTGGTACACCGAGGATCAACAGGGTTCCAAGGTCTCTTCGCAGGGTCGCTTGTGTGCCTTCGTTTGCATCTCCCCGCGATCGAAGGCCTGGCATTTTTGGGACCCCGCCCGTCGTCGCATTGTTGAGTCTTGCGACACGCTCTTCTTTGAGTCTTTCACCTACCGCGACCTGACCTCCATTATGTCGATGTCTGCCGCACACGTTCCTACGTGTGAGGTTTCTCCATAGATTGGGAAGTCTGAGCCTACGAGCACCTCTCGTCCGGCTGATGTGTCCGTTCGAGCCCCCTCCACTTCTCGGTCTCCGGCTCTTGGTGACCAGGTGATCATCGCTGTCAGCCTAGAGACCTCTCCTGCCCAGCCTGTCTCCTCTTCTCCGCCCTCGCGCCCCACATACACCCATGATGCTGTCCCTCTATCCACTGGTACTCATGTCTCCGTGGGTGGTCCTACTGTCACACCCAATCTTGCGTCTCCCATCAGTTCACCAGCCTCTCCTCCCATTGCATCACCTGCCCCTGTGCCTCAGTCCTCATTGGATGCGGCCGTGCCTGTCTCTGAGCTTGCGGTCAGTCTTTCGAGCCCAGGCTACTCGCGTGAGCCCGGTGGTCGTCTTCGACCGTTGGGCTCCGGATCCCAGTGAGTGTCAGGTCCCGCACCGAGGCGCTCCACTCGCAGCGTTGCGAGTGGTGATCCCGGCACAAAGGCCCTCAGCCTGAGTTTCTGTACAGTTCACACAGAGATACATCCAACGTGTTCTGTAGGGTACAATATGGTCACTCGCGAGTTTCGTACCCCTTGTGATGCAACAGCTGACCTTGTGGTCATCAGACCCATTTCTGAGGCGTGTGTACTCGCCACTCAGAGCTCTCCCTCGTTGGCGCCTGATCCGGACACAGTGAGGGACGCCCTCTCATCAGAGGATCCCGACACCTGGCGTACTGCCTGCGAGGATGAGCTTCGTCCCATCCGAGAGCACGGAGTTTACGAGCTAGTCCACCTTCCACCTGGGAGGAAGGTCATTCTTGTCAAGTAGGTATTTTGCAAGAAGGTGAAGCCGGATGGCTCACTGGAATGCCACAAGGCCCGCTTGGTCGTCAAGGGGTACTCTCAGATCGAGGGCATTGATTACACTGACACCTTTGCCCCTGTCGGTCGTATGACCTCAGCTCGCGCTCTGTTTGGAATGGTGGCTCAGCATGACTGGGAACTGCACCAGATGGATATGAACAATTTGTTCCTCCATGGCTCTCTGGATGAGGAGATTTATGTGGCCCAACCACCTGGCTTTGAGGACTGTGACAAGGTCTGGCGCTTGCGCAAGTCCTTGTACAGAATCAAGAAGTCTCCTCGGTACTGGAACCAGGAGATCACGGGCACTCTAACTCGTGCGGGATATATACAGTGCGAGGCAGATCCCTCTCTCTTCATCCGATAGGCGTCTGAGCGGTTCACCGCCATCCTGGTCTATGTGGATGACCTCCTGATCGCGTCTCCCTCCATGGAGGCCGTGAAGGAGGCCAAGGCGGTCATCCAGACTGCCTATAGGATGAAGGACCTTGGTCCTGCAGTGGTGTTTCTTAGCATGGAGATCGTATGAGACCGCAAATGCCGGACGCTTCTGTTACATCAGGCCTGATACGCATGCATTGTGGGGGAGCGCTTCAGTGACCTCCTTGGCGCAGTGCCTACGGCCTCCACACCTCTCACACCTGATGGACAGGACGCCCTGAAGGTGGACGATCCCACACAGCTGGGGGAGACAGTGGATGTGACCTTGTATCTCCGCCTCATTGGATCTCTCATGTACTTGGCCACTACCACACGCCCCGACATCTCTTTTGCCATCAACCTCCTTGCACAGTTTTCGTAGGCTCCATGTGCTAGAGCCCTCCAGGCGGCTGTGCGAGTGGTGCGGTACGTGGTTTCCACGCCATACCTCGGACTCTGGTTTCACCGGCAATGCTCGGTGGTTCTTGACAGCTACACTGACAGCGACTGGGCCTGGAGCCTAGATGGACGCAGTCGCACGGTTACGTGTTCCTGCTCGGTGCTACCGCTGTGTCCTGGCGCAGTGGGAAGGCAGGACTGCGTTGCACGTAGCTCGTCGGAGGGAGAGTATGTTGCTCTGGGTGTAGGGGCTGCTGAGGCAGTGTGACTACCGCACCTGTTCCTTGAGTTGGGTCAGTCAGTGCCCGCCAGTGTACTTCGTTGTGCAAACAGAGTGCTCTTGCCATTCCAGAGAACTCTGGTGTCTTTCATGCTCGCACGAAACAAATTGCGGTTGAGCATCACTTTGTGCGTGATCTGGTGGAGCGACACGTGATCTCCGTCATATGGGTCGGCACTGACATGCAGCGTGTTGACTTTTTGACGAAGGCACTGGCGCGCGGGAAATTCCTGGTGGCCATTCGTTCCGTTGGGCTTCGCCCCTTGCCTGAGAGTGGTTGAGTGCGGGGTCTCTGCCTGTGTCATGACTTTTTCTGCACTCATCCTTGCAGTCGTTTCAGTGCTGCACGTGTATGGACATGCGTACCATCGGATCATGGGGGAGTGTTGTGATTTGTGACGTTCCTGTCGACCTAGGCAGTTTACTGTGACCACTCCGCAGTGTCCATGCTCGTGCAGATCCCTGATGCAGACCCGGGTGGCACCGGGGCGTCGTCTGGTGGTGGACTACCTGCTCGGAGCTGATCGACGGTCACCCCAGAGTCCTGGATGTTGTCTGGGACCTTCTGCGGTTTTTTAGCAGCTTGTAGGATTTTATTGGTGGACTGGTTGTGGGCCCGATTTGTATGTTTTTGCATTGTGTGTCCACCGTTTGTTGCCGTATGCATACATGTGACCAGTCGTAGCGTCTCGCTTGAGTTTTTGCACGTGTAGGTTCAGACGGCGTAGCGTTCTGAGTTGTCTATGCTGAGTTACGGCCAAAACAGTGGTTTTGGGCCGGTTTTCGGACAGATCTTGCACTGCCACGTGCGACACCCGCCGTGCGCCGCGGCAGGTACTTATGCCATCGACCTGTCATTTGTCATTTCTCTCTACAAATGCTATTGAAGCATTCTGACACTTTGCCTTGTGTCCCCTAGCCAGACCCTTGCCGTTGTGTGCACGACTTGTGACTGTTGTCACCGTCTAACCAGGCACTAACGCCTAGTCAGGTGCAATATTGCTAGGAAGCTTCCACGCATCTTCTCACGAGGTACCCCAGCGAGTGAACGGCAACAAGTTTAGAGTATACCAACAACTCCCAAAAGGAATCTATGCAGAAGGTTGGGGCAGCAGCGTTGTTGATGCAGCGTGCGGGCTTCCACGCTCGTTGCTTAGGTCAGCTGCCCCCTCAGTCTGCTGCTCTAGAGTCTAAGTCTGGAAGCTCTGGGTTTTGTTACTCAGAAACACGCACGCCAGAGTTAGCGCCAGAAAGCAGCTGAAAACTGATAATGACTGATTAGGAATGAAGAATGAACAGCAATGGGGGACCCCTCCAAGTTCTAGCCCCCCCCCCAGCTCTGTAGAGCTTGTTACTCAGTTCATCAGCCAATCAGAAAATAGCTCAGTTCAGGCTGGCAGGTTTTCTCGGTGAGGCCTGCCATGCAGCCGACAGCCCAAAACCCGGGCGTCGTCCGTTTTGCCTGAAAACTGGACCATATCATAATACCGACGCTACGAACGCAGCCGTGCGGTCAGAATCTGCTAGAAAAATAGTAGCGAGGAGTTATGGCAGCCTAAACCCAGATTGTGCCCACAATGGTTTATGCTGCCAAACAAGGCCATGCAACATGCAACTGGGACCCTAGGCAGTGCATGACGATGCAGACGCAATGGGATGCGCTGGAACGCATGCAAGCAGCAAATGCGGCGTCAATGACCGCCGGCGGCACGACCGCCGAGGAGGCCTGCCGATGGAGCTGAGCGCGTCGCCTGAGAGAGGAGGCTCCAGCGAACTGCGAGAAGACCTCAGCGTGCGTCGGCTCCACCGGACGACACTCCATCAGCGTCGAGTCTCGCCGTCAGTCATCTGCACGCCGATGTACACAAGCCGGGAGGACACAACAGAGCACAATGAGAGATGCGCAAAAACCAACACTCCCCCATGACTCACAGGCGTAGTGCACATGGGCGGACAGGGACACGGTCAACATCCAGACTCCCCCAGGGCATGCAGAGACGCAGGCAGAGATAAAGAGAGAGCCACTCAAGGACGTACGCCGACCGAACTCACAGCCTTCTTGAACGAGTCGCACTTCAGCGCCTTGGTCAGGAAGTCAGCCAACTGCCGTGCTGTCTCAACCCACACAATGCTGATGCTGCCGTCATGCAACAGTGAACGCACATAGTGATACTCAACGTTGATGTGCTTTGTGCGTGTGTGATGCACGCCGTCATTGTCGACGATGGCCATGGCACTCTCATTGTCACAATGCAACGTGATGGATGGGACAGACTGGTGCAACTCAGACAGCAGACGACGCAACCACACACTCTCACACACGCCTGATCCAAGAGCCACGTACTCAGCCTCAGCAGTGCTGCGTGCAATGCACCCCTGCTTGCCACTGCGCCAGGACACAGCCGTGCCGCCAATCAGAAAGATCCAGCCTGTGCGACTCTTACCGTCCGGGCTGCCGGCCCAGTCGCTGTCGGTGTAGCCCACTGCGACAACAGACGGTTGACGGCGGAACATGAGACCTCGCCGAGGAGTCGAGACGACATAGCGCAGTACTCGGATTGCGGCCTCGTGGTGGAGGTGACGCGGCTCCTGAGAAAACTCGGCCAGGAGTTTGACGGCGAACGCGATGTCTGGACGCGTCGTCGTCGCCAGGAACATCAATGACCCGATGACTCGCAGGTACGTGGTCACGTCAACTAGCTCCCCCACAACAGCTGGGTCACGACTCTTCAACTTCACCTGGCCATCGGGCGACATGGGTGAGGATGCGCTTGGTACGAGTGGCAGGTCTTCGGCGAAGCGAGTGGACAGAGTCTGCACATAAGCAGCCTGATGGACATGGAGGATGCCCTGGGAGCGATCATGCTCGAGCTCCATGCCCAAAAAGACTCGGGCAGACCCGAGATCCTTCATCTGGTAGGTGGCGTGCAGCAGTTCCTTGACGCGCTGGATGGTAGCCGTGTCTGGCGACGCAATGAGGAGGTCGTCGACGTACACCAGAACAGCAGTGAAGGTCTGGCCTCGCGGACTGACAAACAGTGCAGGGTCTGCGGTGCTGCGCTGGAGCCCACCATGAAGGAGCGTGCTGCTGATCTCCTGGTTCCATCACCAAAGCGACTTCTTCAGGCCATAGAGGGCCTTACGCGGGCGCCACACTCTCCCGGTGCCATCGTCGAAGCCTGGTGGCTGCACCATGTAAAGCTCCTCACCCTCCAGTGAACCATGGAGAAAAGCGTTGCTCACATCCATCTGATGCAGCTCCCACCCATGCTGGACGACCAGGCTGAAGAGCGCCCGGCTGGTGGAGAACCGGCCAACTGGGGCAAAGATCTGGTCATAGTCGACCCCAGGGACCTGGGCAAACCCCTTTGCAGTGAGGCGGGCCTTGTACTTGTCCAAGGACCCGTCGGGTTTCCA
>SZWC01001781.1:94579-115594 GCA_023375785.1 Penium margaritaceum | reverse complement strand
AGCAATCGGTATGCCACTGGCCCGATGCGTGCCACAATGGGAAACGGCCCAATCCACTTCGGTAGAAGTTTTCTTGCCCCTGGCGACTTCAGCCGAAGGTTTTTAGCGCTAAGCAGCACTTTGTCACCGATGTCAAACGAGACCTCCCGGCGACCTTTGTCGGCATATGCCTTTTGTCGCTGCCGAGCTGCTTGAAGGTGTCCCTTCGCCTCCTGTAACAAGGAGTCGATGCACTCACCAAAGGCTTGAGCGGAAGGAACCTACCCTCCTGTACTCCCACTCTTCACCAATGAAGAGGGTACCACTGGATGTCGACCACTGTTCAACACGAACGGTGTAAACTGTGTGGACTCGTTCACCGAGTTGTTCACCGCAAACTCTGCCAGTGCTAGGAATTCGTCCCAATCATGCATGGCAGGGTCCACGTACATGCGGAGCATCTGCTCCAGAGTGCGATTCATGCGCTCTGTTTGCCCATCGGTTTGAGGGTGAAACGCTGTCGACATTTGCGACTCGCTGCCAAAGTACTCGTGCATCTTTTTCCAGAACTTACTAGCAAATTTTTGATCTCGATCGGAGATAATGCGCAACGGCAAGCCGTGGTACTTTACGACACCCTCAAAGAAGAGATGAGCGGTCTCCTCTGCGTTCACGTCAGTGGTTGTAGGAATGAAGTGTGTCATCTTCTTCAAAAGATCCACAACCACTAGTATTGCATCATGGCCACGGGCCGTGTCCGGAAGACCAGTAATGAGGTCCATGCTGACGCACTCCCATGGAGTCCCAGGAATGGGAAGCTGCTGGAGGAGTCCAGCAGGCTTCTTGTTACTAGCCTTATTCCGAAGACATGGGTCACATGTCATGCAATACTTACGGACATCGACACTCCATCCTGGCCACCAATAGTGGTCCGAGAGTGCTTGTCCGGTCTTTCGGGGTCCCACATGACCTGTGACCGGCGGGTCGTGGAACTGGGAGATAACCTTTGCTCGAAGGTCTCCCGAGTTTGGCACAACAACTTGTTCTCCGTGCCAAAAGATTCCTGCGGCCTCCACCAAGCCGTACTTGTCCAGATTTCGAGAGTCTTGCAACCAAGAATCCACACAGTATCCCATCCGGATCCTATTTACAAAGCCGTTGTAATGGATAATCTCTCGTGGTGGTTGCCGCAGAGGTGCAGGGGGATCTGGTGGTTGTACGGTTGCTGTTGCAATGGCCATAAAACACCCACTGACCTCGGTGGTTGCTTTAATTTCCACAGGCTGTCGGCTTAGTGGATCGGCCACATTGATGCGTCCTGGCCGATATTCCCATGTGAACGAGAATCGACTCAGGTATTCGCTCCAACGCGCCTGTCGTCTTGACAGGTTCGGTTGCATTTGGAAAAACACCAATGGATTATGGTCGGTCACGACCGTCACACCCCCTTCAGCACCCTCAAGGTAGCAACGCCACATCTTGAAAGCGTGTACTACCACAAGGAGCTCTTGATCCCCAGTCGTGTACCGCGTTTTTGCGGGAATGAGCTTCGGGCTCTTATACGCAACTGGGTGACCGTTCCGCATGAGGACGGCTCCACGTCCTACTACCGACGCATCACATCGAACCTCCCACGGTTGCGATGGATCCGGAAGAGCTAGGACGGGCGCCGTGGATAGAAGCTCTTTAACTTTGAGAAATGCGTTCTCGCAATCAGGTGTCCATTCCCAACGCACGTCCTTTCACGTGAGCCTGGTTAGCGGTGTTACCAGGGTCGAATACCCTTGCATAAACCGTCGAAAGTAGTTTGCAAGGCCGAGGAAAGACCAAATCTGCCCAACATTTTCGGGGCGTGGCCAGTCCACAACGGCTTGGACCTTTCGTGGGTCGACACGGATGCCGTCCTTGCCGACGATATGTCCAAGGTATTCGAGCTCATCTTGTGCAAACTTGCACTTGCTCACTTTCGCATAGAACTTCTGTTCCCGAAGGATTGCGAGAACTTCGCGCAAATGTTCTATGTGTTCTTCCATTGATTTGGAGAAAACCAGGATGTCATCCAGGTAAACCAAGACAAACTGTCCGAGTTGCTTGGCNCGGTAATCTACGCACATGCGTAAACCACCATCCTTTTTGTTCACAAAAAGGATCGGCGCACCGTACGGCGAGCTACTTGGCTCGATCCATCCTTTTGCAAGGTACTCTTTGATTTGGCGTTCGGCCTCTCGCCTCTCTGCTGGACTAAGGCGATACATGGGTTTGAACGGAGGAGTCGCCTCCGGTTGCAGCGGAATCGTGTGGCCCATGTGTCTTTCTGGTGGAAGCCCAGCCGGTGGGTCTTGGAATACATCCGAGAACTCCGCCAATAGAGATCTGATCTCTTGTGGCGTGTTTTCTGTCACGTCGTCCTCCACTTTTTGCAGCTGGGCCAAGACGTATCGACAACCTTGTCGAATACGTCTCTTGACCTGCATTGCAGACAAGCTGGCATGGACTTTGATTCGGGTCGGTGATAATTCTGTACTTGGAATCAACGTAAAGCGGCATTGTCCTTTTCGGAGGATCAAACGCTTTGATTCAAAGCACAGTAGAGCCTTGTTGTCACGAAGCCGGGGATCGCCTAGCACCACGTCGAACGGGTCAAGAAGGTTGAGTACCTTCAACGTGACACTCTGTGTGTACCCTTGAATACAAAATTTCGCTTTACAAGTACCGATCACGGGTACCGTACGGTTGTCACCGACAACAACTGCGCCATTCGATGGCTCGTACTTTAGGCCAACCTGTCGGGTAANAATCTGCCCAACATTTTCGGGGCGTGGCCAGTCCACAACGGCTTGGACCTTTCGTGGGTCGACACGGATGCCGTCCTTGCCGACGATATGTCCAAGGTATTCGAGCTCATCTTGTGCAAACTTGCACTTGCTCACTTTCGCATAGAACTTCTGTTCCCGAAGGATTGCGAGAACTTCGCGCAAATGTTCTATGTGTTCTTCCATTGATTTGGAGAAAACCAGGATGTCATCCAGGTAAACCAAGACAAACTGTCCGAGTTGCTTGGCAAACGCTCGGTTCATTTCTCCTTGGAAGGTTGCCGGGGCATTTGTAAGCCCGAAGCCTAACACTCGGAACTGATAGTGTCCCATGTGCATTCGGAACACGGTTTTAGGCACATCATCTTCCGTGATGCGGATTTGATGGTACCCTTGAGACAAATCCAAGGACGAAAATACTTTTGCGCCTTGAAGTTGGTCAAAAAGGTCCTCAATCCGCGGTAAGGGGAATCAATTTTTCACCGTCAGCTTGTTCAACGCTCGGTAATCTACGCACATGCGTAAACCACCATCCTTTTTGTTCACAAAAAGGATCGGCGCACCGTACGGCGAGCTACTTGGCTCGATCCATCCTTTTGCAACGTACTCTTTGATTTGGCGTTCGGCCTCTCGCCTTTCTGCTGGACTAAGGCGGTACATGGGTCTGAATGGAGGAGTCGCCTCCGGTTGCAGCGGAATTGTGTGGCCCATGTGTCTTTCTGGTGGAAACCCAGCCGGTGGGTCTTGGAATACATCCGAGAACTCTGCCAATAGAGATCTGATCTCTTGTGGCGTGTCTTCCGTCACGTCGTCCTCCACTTTCTGCAGCTGAGCCAAGAAGTATCGACAACCTTGTCGAATACGTCTCTTGACCTGCATTGCAGACNAACGGGTCAAGAAGGTTGAGTACCTTCAACGTGACACTCTGTGTGTACCCTTGAATACAAAATTTCGCTTTACAAGTACCGATCACGGGTACCGTACGGTTGTCACCGACAACAACTGCGCCATTCGATGGCTCGTACTTTAGGCCAACCTGTCGGGTAAAGCCAAGGCTAACAAAAGAGTCGTCCCCTCCAGTGTCAGCCAGTACGTTCACGGGAGCACTAGGTAGGTGTCCTTTGAACTGCATCGTCATGTTTCCTCCACTCTTCCGAGTGAACATACTCAACGACGGTAAGCCGAGTTTGTGATAAACACGGAGTCTGTACAACGGGCGTTGCAACTCCCATGATTCACCCACTCGAGTCCACATCTTGTGGGCACGTGTGAATTCGGCCAGCACCTTCCAGTCTTTAAATTTCACTGGGTCGAAATCATCGACTAAAGGTACTACGAATGTGATTGAACTCATCGCTTTGAGGGCGTTTGCTTCAATCACCGTGTTACAAAACTCTTGCACAGTGGTTGGTGTCGCCATGTAGGTTCGGTCATGCATCTCGTCTGATGATGCAAGATTTAGTGGGCAATGTCGATCAGCAAGTGCAGAATGAGGTTCAATGAGGGGGGAGAAAACAACAGAGAAATTTGAACTCGTCAAAAACTCAAATTGTTTAACATCCTCGTCTGAAAACATGAAATCACACTCATGATCCAGTTTTACCCCTGAGTGGTCCCCACTGACGTCACTCAGGGGTGGGGAAAACCCGCCCCACGGCCCTGTCCGTTACCACGGCCGGGCCCATTGCCGCGGCCGCGACCCTGTCCACGGCCTTGTCCGCGGCCTCCTCTTGCACCATCCCCACGAGGTGCTGCTGCTGCAGCTAGCGCCGCGGCCTCTTGTCCACCACCCGCAGCCTCAGGGCACTGAGCCCTAAAGTGGCCCGGCTGCATGCAGTTGTGGCAAAGCCCTTCGCGGAAGGCTGCGTTGCGACGCTCACGCGCCGCCTGCAGCTCGTCAATCTCGCGGCTGCGCTTGTTGTTGGGACCCTTGTATCCACCAGCATTCTTGGCCGGAGGGTTTGTAGGCTGCTTGCCCTTGGCCCCGCCTCGCTGTCCAGCTGACCCACCAGCCCCCGTAGCGTCCACGCGCATGTCGCGACCCTGCGGTGCACGCGCGTTCGGCCGTGCATCAGAGTAGTGCTTCGGGTTCGCCGAGTACACTTCGCTCATGTAGTCGCACAATGCCCTCCAGCTTGTCCAAGCTTGGCCAGTGGCTGTCGTGGTGGTCTTGTCCTTGAGCTTCTCGCTAGTGAGACCATCATGCAAGTACTCCAGCAGCATGCACTCCGGGTACTTGAACGTCTGAGTGCCATCGCCCTCGGTGAAGCTTTCGGCTTCCTCCACGAGTGTGGTGAACTCGCTCAAGTAGGATTCGAGCGAGCTGCCCAGCTGCCTGAAGTCCTTGATCTTGTGGAAGGCGCGCTGCGTCTCCTCACGTTGGGTGCACTTCTTGCGCATGATCGCGCAGAAGGCCTCCCACGGCATGGGCTGCCACTCGAGGTACAGCTGCTGCGCAGTCCACTCCTTGACCACGTACTTGAAGAGTTTGTCTTCAAGCCGCGTCGTGGCAAGGTCGCCCCACTGACTGAGTGGAGCCTTATGGACACGTAGAACGTGCTCCATACGGTTCAGCCAGTCGGTCAGCTTCACGCCCTTCCGTAAGATCTCCACACTGTGGAGGAAGGACGTGTTCATGACCGACCCCGAAGTCGTCGAGGTAGGCAAGTCGTCGCTGCCACCGGTAGTGGCATCCGTAGCTGCGGCACGCTGCGCTTGCTGCTGCATCCGCACCTGGGTCACGCTCTGCATCGCCTTGTCGAGGTCGTTGCATCGGCGGCTTGCCTCATGGGCGGCCAGGCGCTGCAGCTGGCGATCCCGGTCAAGGTCCGTGATGCTCTGCCCGACGTGGGCCAGCAGGTTGGCGAATGCGAACTTGAGCTCTGATGTCGTCAGAGCATCGGCGATAGCCTCCAGGGCCTCGCATTGTCCGTGCACCCTTACCCACTGCAAGAGGGTACGGTTCGCGTACACTCCTCCAAGGAGTCCCACCTTTCGCAGGAGACTATCGTCGGCGACGACGCTCGAGTGGGCGCTGCCCTGCCCCATCGCGACCACATCGTAGGAAGGGGGGTCCGCCCCCATTCCTCCGAGTGGTGCCGTATCTCCACCGTCGGTGGTGATCTTCAGTCGGCCTGCTGCCTCAGCAGCAAACTCCGCAAGCCTACGACGGCCATCGCGAATTGCTTTTGCGGCGTCGTCGTCCGGCTCGTTCTCACGGGAACTTCCCGTGTGACTGCTTTCAGCGCCCTTGCTGCTCTCGGCAGTCTCGCTGCCGTCGGCAGCTTCAGGCGATGCGGCGGGCACCTTTTCCTTCTCGAGCAGTTGGCTCGAGTTCGCCGCACGACGATGGCGATGGTCGCGATCCTCGTCGCCTTCGCCATCATCGGCGTCGTGCTCTTCGTGGGGGTCCTCCTCCGGAAGATCCTCCTCCATCGCGTCGTCCGTCGCATGGGGGTCGCCCATGTGCGCGTCTACGTGCTCGTCGAGCACCTTTGTGGCCTCCGCACGCTTCTTGGTATCGCCAAGGTTGGCGTCGGTTGCCTTAGGCGGCACGGTTGCCTTAGGCGGTACGGTTGCCTTAGGCGGTACGGTTGCCTTAGGCGGTACGGTTGCCTTTGGGTTGGCAACCGTGCTCGCGGCGGCGGCTCCCAAAACTTGGAGTCCGCCGAGGATGTGTGGTGAGAACGTCACCACCTTGCCCTTGTTGGTCCTAGATGGTCCGGCACTTGCCATCTCGTCGCTCGTGCAACTAGCACGTGAAGACCGTTGTGAGGATCACCCCACAACTTTGAGGAGGAATCGCCTCCTAAGGTCACGCTCTCACGATCGGTGAGGCAATTATAAATTTAATCTCTACTTTCCTAGGCCGCCACGTCGGCACAAGGTCGTGGATTTTGGGAACTAGACTTCCTAAGCCGTGACTCACGACGATTGGCAAGCACTTGTACCTAGGAAAACAGAAAATTACAATACAAGGAATTGACAAGAAGTGTGAGTACCGCTCACAAAGCTAGGACAAACAATAGGAGAGGAATTACACAATTACTAGCGATTCCTCCAATCCTTCTTCTAGCTTCTTGTCTTCTTCCTGTCTTCTTGCCTTCCTTGGCCTCCTCTTGAGTCTTCTTTGCGCGTCTTGCACCCCTTGGCGGCGTCCTCCTTGAGCCGGCGTCGTTGGAGGAGCCGCCAAAAATGTCCAAGGTGGCACCCTCCTTTCTAGGGTGCTCTCAGGTCATGAGAGTCCCTAAGCTTGGGGAGGGACGCTGTCCCATTTTTTTGGATGAAGGAGGTTTGAAGGAGCCTTGAAAATGAGGAGGATTTTGTGGTTTTAGAGGTGGGAACTCCCCAACCCGCCCCACAAAAATCCTCCTAGCCCCCTGGAAGTGTGGAGAGGCTGGAAGGAAGTGGCTTCACCAAGTAGGATTTTTTTCCAGCTCTGCAACGCACTTTACGACGCTTCAATCCGTCAAGTGTTGATGCCGTAGTCCCTTCTGGCGTTTCTGCAGCTGTCGGCGGCGTTTTATCTATGTCGTAGCCGCCGTTTCCATCGAACCCTTGGTCGCGAGGGTCGTCTCGCTCTGAGAACCACTGTAACGGGCTGGATCTCCAGCTCCTGCTCTGAAGTCGTCGTCGGAGTTCACAGAATGGCATTCTCAGTCCGCGCCAGGGGTTTACCCCCTTCGCAAGACTGAAGGGCAATCGTCATCAACGACCCAGAGCAGGGAGACTCGAATATTTCGAGTCTCTGGAGGCCCATTTCTGTTTTTAATCAAACCCCTGGTTTTGGGACCCAAACCGGGGGTTTTTACCTCGAACTCGTGTGTTCGCACGAGTTATTTTGTTTATTTTATGTCGAAGTTCATCGCAAACGAACTTCGACTTACGTTTTTGTCGTCCTGGCGCGAAATCGTCGCGTGCGAGGTACGCTGGCGATTTCGCGCCAGCAATTTTGACCTCACTCTCGCTCCCCCTATCCCTCGTCCTCTCTTGCTCGTTTGCAAGGAGGGTGAGGGGGGACGAAGGCACGAGGCCACGAGGCCTCGTCCTTGAGGCCCTCGTGGCCTCTCAACCGCCGATCCGGCTGAGGCCGCGATCGGCGGCTGGCAACTGGCCGGCCGGTCGCTTGGCCGGCCGCCGGCCGTCCAGCCGGCCGGCAGCGAGCTGGCCGACGACCAGCGAATTGCTGGCCGCCGGCCAGCCCTCGCTGACGCGAGGGGTGGTGCGCAACCACCCCTCGCATCAGCGAGGAGGGAGGGTCGAACCGGCCCTCCCGCTACAAGTATGGACACGGCCGAGTGGTCATAGTAAACTGTACAGGTCGACAGGAACGCCACAAATCACAACACCCCCCCATGACCCGATGGTATCCATGTCCATACACGTGCAGCACTGATACGAGTACAACAACGAGTGCAACGACAAATGTGACACGGACACAGACGCATCCCACACTCAACCACTCTCAGGCAAGGGGCGAAGTCCAACAGAACGAATGGCCACCAGGAACTTTCTGCGTGGTAGTGCCTTCGTCAAGAAGTCAGCACGTTGCATGTCAGTGCCAACCCAAAATGACGGAGATCACATGTCGCTCCACGAGATCACGCACAAAGTGATGCTCAACCGCAATGTGCTTCGTGCGAGCATGAAAGACACCAGAGTTCTCCGCAGTGGCAAGAGCACTCTGGTTGTCGCAACGAAGCACAATGGCGGGTGCTGACTGGCCAAGCTCAAGAAACAGGCACTGCAACCATACCGCCTCAGCAACCCCTACACCCAGAGCAACGTACTCTGCCTCCGATGAGCTACGTGCAATGCAGCCATGCTTCCCGCTACGCCATGACACAGCGGTCCCACCGAGCAGGAACATGTAACCGGTGCGACTGCGACCATCTGGACTCCAGGCCCACTCGCTGTCGGTGTATCCGTCAAGGACCACTGAACACTACCGGCAAAAGCAGAGTCCGAGGTACGGTGTGGAGACCACGCACCGCACCACTCCCACAGTCGCGTGAAGGGCTCTAGCACGTGGAGCATGCAAGAAATGAGCAAGGAGGTTGATGGCGAATGCGATGTCAGGACGAGTGGTAGTGGCCAGGTACATCAGAGATCCGATGAGACGGACGAAAGACCCACTTGACCTGAATAGCCTTCGTCTCAGGTGGAAGGTCGACTAGCCCGTAAACTCCGTACTCTCGGATGGCGCGAAGCTCATCCTCGCAGGCAGCACACCAAGCGTCAGCATCCTGTGACGAGAGGGCTTCCCTCAATGTGCCCGAGTCAGGTGCCATAGAGGGAGAGCTCTGTGTGGCAAGAGCGCACGCCTCAATGCTAGGTCTGACGAGCACAAGATCGGCTGCTGCGTCACATACGATATGAAACTCGCGAGTGATGAGGTTGTGTCCTACGTGACACGCTGGATGTACCTCTGTGTGCTCAGCGCGGACACTTAGGCCTAAGGCCTTTGTGCCGGGATCACCACTCGCGATGCTAGGAGTGGAGCGTCTGGGTGCGGGATCAAACACTCGCTGAGCTCCAGAGTCCAATGGTTGAAGAAGACCGCCAGGCTCACGGGAGTAACCTGGGCTCGAGGGGCGCACCTCAGGCTCAGGAACGGGCACAATCACAGTTGGGGAGGGCTGAGGCAAGGAGGCTGGTAATGCCGTGAGAGGAGATGCGGGTGTGGGAGACATGGGGCTCGGTGTGACAGTAGGAGCAGGTGAGGCAGGTCCACACACGGAGGCAGGAGTGCCGGCGGACGCAGGTACGGTCATGGGAGTTCGCACAGGTACAGGATCATGGGTACCTGTGGGGTGCAAGGGGACAAGGGTAGAAGTCAGTGGTGCTGGAGAGATCTCTGGACCAACAGTGATGATGGATGGGTCATCAAGGGTCAGAGAAGTGGAGGGAACTCGAACGGACACATCAGCCTGGCGAGCAGTGCACGCAAGCGCAGACTCCCCCATCTGTCGAGAAACCTCGCACGTAGGAACGTATGTGACGGACAGCGATGTGATCGAAGTCAGATCATGGTAGGTGAGGGACTCAAAGAAAAGCGCGTTGCGTGACTCAACAATGCGACGACGAGCAGGGTCCCAAAAATGCCATGCCTTCAACCGCGGGGAGATGCCGATGAAGGTACACAAGCGACCTCGTGGTGAGACCTTGGACCCCTGTTGGTCCTCGGTGTACCACACAGAAGCCAAGGATCCCCAGACGCGAGCGAGGCATAGGTTCTAGACCCAAAGCACGGTGGCCAAACCAGAGCTCATACGGTGTGACGTGGTCCGGAAGAGGACCGTGCGGGAGGCGGTTCTAGACCCAAATCATGTAGGCGAAGCCTTCAAAAGCGAAGGACTTCGGGAGACCACACTCAGACCACATTGCGCGAACCGCATCCTCCATGGTGCGGTTCCAGCGCTCACAAACACCGTTCTGCTGAGGAGTAGCAGGAGCGGAAACCTGGTGAAAAATCCCGTGCTCACCGAAGAAGCTGTCCATCTCGCCAAGGAACTCGCCGCCGCGATCCGAGCGGAAGGTGTGCAGCGTGTGGCGGGACTGAAGCTCAGCCATCACTAACCGGAGGTGAACCACGAGAGCGGCGTCACTCTTCTGGCGCAGGCTGTAGACCCACCGCATCCGGATGGAGTCATCAGTCAGGGTCAGGACGTATCGACCCCGATTGGACAGAGACTCGACAGGAAGGGGACCAAGAAGGTCCGAATGGACTAAATCGAGAGGGCGAAGTACGCGTGAACGTGAGTCAGGGTAGGTGCAATGATGTATATTACCTTGAGTGCAGAAGAGACAGTCGGTCTTGGGCGGCTTCTGAAAAGAAGCCGCGTCAAGACCGAGGGCGGGCTGTGTCTGAATGAGCTTGGACACAGTGTCGGAGCCTACATGACACATGCGGCAATGAAGCAATCGTTGGTGCTCAGGAGACAGAGCACTAGTGACAAAAACACGAGCGGAAGAGGAGGGGGAGCAAGGAGCAGAAGTCCGAGAGACACGGTACAGGTCATCCACAAATGAGGCACAAAGGACAACGCTGTGAGTGTCAATAGCGGTCATAGTCGCGGACTGTGCAATGTGCTCCACAGAGAGTCCCATCAGTGTGCAAGCACGTAAAGAAAGCAAACTGAGCTCAAGGTCAGGCACAAACAATACCTCAGAAAGATACAGGGGGCCAGGCGGACCATCAAAACACACGACCCCGACACCCTGGGCTGGCAAGGACTGACCAGAGCCTGTGCGGACGGAACGAACAGACCCAATGGGGTCGAGAAAAACAAAATCACTAGGACGATAGTTCATGTGATGAGTGGCACCGGAATCGATGATCCAAGTGCCACCGAAATCACGAATGGAGGATCTCACTGTACAACGGGCAATGGAACACTCGGCATCAGAAGGGTGCTGGGCAGTCGGTGGGGAGGAACGACAAAGGGAACAAAGGTGAGACTCAGGAATCCAGTCCGTACAGTCAGGCCCCTCGTCATCACATGTCGACTGTGCCCCCTCCACACGAGTCATCACGAGCCATTAGAGCAGATGGATAGACAGTATGTGAACCACTTGGCTGTGACAACACACTCGCACCTCCCTAAAAGCAAAGCGCCAGAAGGTGTCAGAGCTCGGCGATGGTGCGGTAACGTGGGTCCGGGTCGCCGCTGCTTGCCAGTGGTGAAGCGGGGACTACTGCAGTCATGGTCGCCGCGCGTCCGAAGGATGTGGTGCTAGGCATAGAATGGATTGCGTGTGCAGCCTGAAGCCCGCGAGTCATCCGCGCCCAATCGAGCGGCTACTGGCACTCGGTGTAGCAATGAGCACCTCCACAGTTCTAGCAGTGAACAGAGCGTCCACCGCTACTACCCGATGACGGCTGCTGCTGTGACTGCTGCTGACCCGAGCCGCGCTTCCCCTTCTTCTTCTTCTTCCCCTATGCTGCTGCCACAACACCCTGTGTCGGAGTCGGTGTAGGCAGGGTGGATGAGGAAGAGGAAGATGAGAACGTGACGGAGGATGGAGAAGGGGACTGCAGAAGTGGCATCGGTGGTGATGCGACCACTGCTGCAGCAAGGGGGGTCTCCTGATGGGCCACGGCTGCCTCACAGGCGGAAGTCACCTGGAGGAAAAGCTGGTGCGCCCAGAGAAGAAGCTCCAGTGAGGCAGAAAAGGGCTCGAGCACAACATCATTGTACCTCGTGAAGATGTCAGTGTACTCAAGGCGAACTCCGAGCATGATCGTGCGGAGCGCCAATAGCTGTGTACCTCCTGAGGTCCTAAGGCACGTGTAGATCCCCATGGCATGTTGCCTGTAGTCGGCTGTAGGCTCGGCAAGCCCCTGACGAAGAGAGTGAAAGGCACGAATGTGCACAGTGCGAGTGGCGTGCGTCTCTACAACAAGCAGGGATAATGCCAAATCCCAGCCCCCGTGTGGATCAACGCCGGTGCCTGTGCCCACCTCGCCAAGGAACGAGCAGAAGTTGACGACGGTCTCGCGCGGCATGGCGTAGAGAAGTTCGCGCATCGCCGTAGCCGCTGTCAGAACCTGTGCTCGGTCCGTAGTCTGATACGGATTGTGGTAGTAGGGCCACACGCCCTCAGAAGTGGCCCAAACCTGAAAGAGGATCTTCTAGTACTCAAAGCCGTCCTCGCTAACATACCGTGAGGGCGGTGTCTCAAATTCCTTGGGTTAAGGCTTCATAGGGAGAGCAACCACAGGCTGAGAAGGAAGAGGGATGGGAAAAAAACCGGGAAGAGGGAAGTTGCTAGGTTGGAGGTCAGGCGACGGTCAAATCCCGGGAAAACGAGAGCTCGTCTGAAGCTGGTCGAGGCGCTCCTGAAGCATACGAATCTCGCGCTCAGGGGAATCGTCCTCCATGCCTTGCATCTCTGGATCCTCGTCCGAAGGATCAAGAGGCGGCGGATCGACTCCAGCTCCTGTCTTTGATGCTGGAGCTGACTGCTGTGTAGAAGGTGCGACCCTGACTGCTCTCTCAGAGGTCTGTCGTGGGGTCATGGAATGGCCCCGAAGAAGCTCGGTGAGTGTACGGGTGACGTCAGTCTGCTCCCGCTACAGGCGACGCATCTCATCCTGCTGGCTCTGCATGTCCTCAATAGCCTACGAACGTGGGCTCATGACCCCTAAGGAGGAAAAAGAGGGATCCAGTACCCTTTTTCCCTTGTCGCCAGGCGGAGCCATGTCGCCGCTCATTATGGGCCGAGACATTAACGTGGTCGAATTGCAGAAGCGTCAGCGTTTCTCGAACAGTTGAAACGCTGGCAAATTTTGACTCTCCGATAAAAAATTTCACTAAGGAAAGTGCTGACGTCAGCACGAAGTTGCTGACGTCAGCGTGACCTGATGATGTCAGCAAGGAAAAATGCTGACATCAGCTCCCCTCCCCTTTCTTTTTTTTTTTTGTGTCAACCCTCACGGTTGGTACGCGAGCGGGCGTCCGCTCGGCAGCAGCCGCACGGAGGCTACGCGGAAGCTGCACAGTAGCTTCCGCTCAGCTGTTACTGCGGCCGCGTCGTCAGCTGCAGCAACGGCCGTGCGGTTGCGTATGGAGCGGCCGCCTGGCAGCCGCATGTGCAACTGTGGCAGCAGCTGCACACTGCTGCTGCTACTACTGCGCGCTGCGGCTGCTGTACGCTGCTGCCGCCATCGTGCGCTGCTGCCGCCACTGCTTCTGCTACGCTGCTGCTGCCGCCGTTGCTGTTGCCGCTGCTGTTGTGCTGCTGCCGCCGCTTCTGCGCTGCTGCTGTGCTGCACTGCTACTGCTACTACTCAATGTTGCTGCTGGTGCATGTGGCAGTGTCGGCAGCTGCTGGCGCCTACTACCGCTGTCACCTGCTGCCGCTAGCGGCTACTGCTGATTCAAACTCACGTGGTGATTGTGAGCTACGTCGACGGCGATCGGCTGTCATCGATAGGTCCCTGTGGATCTGCTGCAGCGGTGACTCTCACTGCTGCTGCTCTGCTGCGTTGCTGCTGCCCAGCTCGGTGAGAACTGTCTCACCGCTCTGATACCATGACAAAGTGCGTAGAAGCTTCCTAGCAATGTAGCCGTCGACTATGCGTCAGTGTCTGGTCAGACGGTGACGACAGTCACAAGTGCACACGACGGCAAGAGTCTGGCTAGGAGACACAAGTCAAAGTGTCATAATGCTTCAATAGCATTTGCAAAGAGGAATGACAAATGACAGTTCCATGGCATAAGTACCTGCCACGGCGCACGGCGGGTGTCGCACGCGGCAGTGCAAGATCTGTCCTAAAACCGGCCCAAAACCACTCTTTCGGCCGTAACTCTGCGCACACATATCAGAACGCTACGTCGTTTGAACCTAGACGTGCAAGATCAAAAGCCGGACGCTACGACTGGTCACATGTATGCATCCAGCATCAAACGGTGGACACACAATGCAAAAACATGCAAATCGGGCCCACGGGCAGTCCACCGATAAACTCCTGCGTGCTGCAGAAAAACTGCAGGAGGTCCCGGGTAGCATCCAGAGCTCTGGAATGGTCGTCGGTCAGATCCAGGCTGGTAGTCCGCCACCAAATGACGCACCGGTGCCTCCAGGGTCCACATCAGGGATTTGCACGAGTATGGACACGGCCGAGTGGTCACAGTAAACTGTACAGATCAACAGGAACGTCACAAATCACAACAGCATCTGTAGTAGCAACTTCGGCCACACCCATAGCAACCGACGTTTGAACAGTTACACCCGCCTGCCTAGGCACGTAGGTCGGTGCAGTTTTGCTCCCACATCAGTCGCAGGCACGGCTGTTGTAGCCAGAGCAATTGTAATCACTGGCCTCTCTCCAAGCCTATCAGCAGTCGCATTTTGAACAACCGCATCTTGAGCACCAACGGCATCCGTAGCAGCACCATTCTGCGTCGCTTCGTCTTCAGCCGTAGCAGCCGCATTTTGAGCAGCTATAGTAGTCGCATTCGGAGCAACCGCAGTAGCCGCATTTTGAGCAGCCGTAGCAGTACCCTTCTCTGCCCCACCATCTTTAACCACAGCAGCCGCAACTGTCGCACTTCAAGCAGCAGTAGTATACGCAACAGCCGCATTCAAAGCAACCGCAAAAGACGCAACAACACAATTCTCAGCTGTAGCAACCGTAATGTTTTGTTCAAGCACGGCTTACAGTCACACATGTTCGTACTTGCGCACACTCTAATACAAGTGCTTCTAATCCTCACGACAAATAGCAGCAGCTCAACCCCGGCATCGGCCTCAACGCCGGCAGCTGGTGTAGTGTTCGTCGAGCCACGCCTGCAACAAGAGCTATAGGACGACTTCTCATGCTGGCGTAGCGTGACGTACCGGGTGCGCTGTCACCTGGCGCATACTACAAAAGGAGGTCCGAACACTGACCGTCGCGCCGACGCCAAGGCATGAGTAGCAACCGCACCTCTGAAGCTGTACCAGCGTTGTCACTACGAACGCATCGCCATTGTCCAGTAAGCATGGCCCCTCCCTTTTCTCTCGGGGTCCCGCGGTGTTCTCCAGATTTGGAGAACCCTGCTGCTCAGCTATGCTCAGTGCTGACATAGGGCACCCTTCCTGTTGAGTGCACTGACACGTACGACCACAACTCTCAAAGATGTTATAGCAGCTGCCACTACCTTTGCAGCTACTGCTAGAGCCTCACACGCACCTGCCACAACATCTGCTGGGCCCACAACAGAGGCCTACACGGAGGCTGTAGTTGTTGTCGGACCTATTTCTACAGCTGTTATCAACATAGGCACACAGCTTTCTACTACAGTGTCCGTCATTGCATCTGCAACAGCCTCAGCCGCTTCAGCCACTACCGTAGCAGTATCCTCCACCCGCATCTCCACAACAGTGGTCTTCATCGCTACTATATCTGCCTCATCTGCGATGTCTACCATTGTCACAGTATTCATCTATGTGGTTGTTGTTGTCGTTACTTCCAAAACAACCCTTGTCACTGGGGCTCTAGCTCTCGTTGTCCTTTCTACCTCCACCATCTCCATCCTCTTCGCTGCTTTGGCAGCAGTCGTCCCTCCTCTCCTTGCATTCCTTCGCAACCCTTCACCCCCTGCATCCTCTTGATCTGCTGCTCGGCATGCTGTGCTTACCTGTTCTTTGACACTGCCTCTCTTACGATAGCTTTTCCATCTGACTCAGAGGGGCTGTCGTGTAGCTCTACCATTTTCCTAAGGCATCCCTAGTTTTCCCACGCCCACTGGGGCTGGGGAAGCTCTGCCAAAAATTTGTCGGCAGGATCTTTCTGTCGTCACCATGCCTAGTGACAATGAGTCAGTCATAGCAAACTTGCAACACCAGATGGCCCTTGCTCGCGAGGCCCAGCTAGAGGCTGAAGATCACCTCAAGCTTGTCGCTGACAATCGCTGGTGCCTTTGTGCTTCAACGTCTCCCTGTTGTGTCAATGTTTTCTATTGTTGCTACCGATGGCACTAGTGCTGGTGTCTCCTCTACACCTTTTCCCACTAGCACCGCTGCCGCCAATCCCGTTGCCGCTACCACTGTCACACGTCAGCATAATTTCTTCTCCCAACCTCATGTTTCTGCTGTGGGCCTTGCATTCTCTTTTTGGGAAACTCATTTGAGTGCTTCGGCTCAGGGGGAGCACCTTGGGGAGTATTATTTCCCTGTTATTTCCCCCTTTGCACCGATGGTTGATGAGTTCACCCATGCTTTTCGCGGCCTCATTGCCGCTGCCTCAGAGTCGCTTGTTGATGTTGTTGGCACCTACAATGTTGATTCTGCTGTCAAGCGTCATGCCGACCTCGTCGGTGCGTATACCATGCTGTGCCATCGGACCACCATCACTGGTCAGGTAGTCAAGAGTACGCTCATAGTCCAGTTCAACATGCTCTTAATGCATGTGGACGAAACAGCTGATGCATATTAGGCCCACTGGCTCAAGATTCTTCACGAGCTTGGCAATGCTACACCCGGTCAGCTGTCCACAGTTCACACCATGGTCAACAAGCTCATTGCTCTGTACTGTACTTGCCTGATGCATTGTACTTGCCTTCCTTGGAGCTCAGCCTACTATCAGTGCCATCCTTAGACGATCAGGGAATGGACTTCACCATAGCTGTCACTGCCAGCTGTGGTATTGGTATTATTTGTCTTCATCCCTCTGGGCGTGCTGTATTGCATGGTGTGAAGTGTGATAAACTCTATCATGTGCCTTTGCATGCCTCATCTGCTCCATGTTTGGCACCGCTCTCGCTCATGTTACACCCTCTCTCTCTCTCTCTCCTGACCTCGTGCATCTCTTACATCGTCCCCTCGTCCATGTGCACACCGATGTTGTTCATAGCATGCTCCACCTCCAGCCTCTGCTCGGCCTCTCTCCCTCTACCTTTCCTTCCCTTTGCTCTATTGACTGTCTTGACTAAGCTCAAGGCAAAATGCATCAATCCACTTTTTGTTCCTCTGAGTCCCGTTCCCCTCATCCCCTTGACCGTGATCTTGCAGATGTCATGGACCCTCTACCCTATGACCTCCTTGGTGATGTTTGTCACTATGTCCTGTGCCTGAAGGATAACTTCTCTCATTTTTGCTGGGTGTTTCCGATGTGTCACAAAAGCGATGTTTGTTCCGTCATTGAGTCCTGGCTCCCTTAGGCCGAGCATGCATGTCAACGGTCTCTGTGTTTGTTCCATAGGGACCGCGGCGGTGAGTTCCTTGGACCCACCGCTTGTCTTCTTAAGTCTCGTGGGGTGTGTCTTGAGACCTCTGCTCCTTACACGCCCCAACAGAATGGTGTCTCCAAGGGCTGGAATCGGACACTCACCGACGGTGCTCGTACCCTCCTGTTTGAGTTCGGCCTACCACCGCTTTTTGCCTTTGATGCGATGTGCTACTTGACTTGGGTTTAGGATTGTGTCCCGCATGGTCCTCTCCCTCGGTCCGTCACGCCCTTTGAGCGCTGGCATGGCCATCGGGCTAACCTTCACATTGCCTGCGTCTGGGGCAGTATTGTGTCCGTCAGGATCCCAAAGGACCAGCATGACGGCAAACTTCCCCCCCAAAGCCATTTGTGCCCCTTTCTCGGTGTGTCAGCGCAATGCAAAGCCTGGCGCTTTTGGGACCCTTTCCGTCAACGGGTCGTCAAGTCGCGTGATGCTCTATTCTTGGAATCTCTGTTCCTACGTGATCTTGTCCATCTTGGTCCTACCTCCTCCCTTCTGCCTCTCACTCGGCTGATGGGGGATGTGTGCCCCGTCGCCCTGACAACTCCAGTGTTGCAACTCTCATACTTGCTACAGCCATTGTCGTTGGCTCATGCGCATAGCTTGTCCACATCCTCCAGCAGCTCGTCTGTCGCATCTTCCTCTCTCGCCACAGACGATGTCCCGTCTGATGCATATCCCTCTGTCACTCCGTCCAGCCCAGTCACGCCCGCCTCTGTCACACCTGCCTCACCTCTCTCCTCTCCCGCTCATGTCGCTGATCCACCCTTGCGTGAAGTGTCGGATCCCACTCTTGTCTTTTCTTTCATTCACAGTGTGCCCCTTCACGCCTTGGCTCAGCGCTCTAGCGCCGCCACGGGATTTGCGCACCCATCTCAGTCTCACACGGCGCTTCCTCCTGCCACAGGCATGGACGCGCTTGGCTTGGCCACTAAGGTTGTTCACCCCAGTTCTACCCTTGGCTATGCACTGCTTGCTTGAGAACATGAGCGCGCCCTTGACATGGCTATCCTGAGCAAAGTTGCTAAATGTCACGCCATGTCGGCTACCATGTCCTTGCCACTTGAACCTACCATAGTGCATCAGGCGCGCACAGCCTCCGATGCTCAGCATTGGGAGGCAGCCATGCGTGATGAGCTAAACGCCCTTGATGACCATGTTGTCTATGAGCTGGTCGATCTACCGCCAGGACGTAAGGCCATCGATGCATGTTGGATATTTTGGCGAAAGTACAAACCCAACGGTACACTCGACAAGTACAAGGCAAGGCTCACGTCAAAGGGGTTCTCTCAGGTCTCAGGCATCAAATTTGATGAGAAATTTGCACCCTTTGGCCGTTACACAATAACGAGGGCACTGTTGAGCCTTGTGGCTCATCATGACTGGGATGTGGAACAGATGGACATAAATAACGCGTTCCTACACGGGAAGCTAGATGAAGAGATCTATATGGTCCTGCCTCCTCGATTCTCCGATGGTACAAACTGAGTCTAGAGACTGTGCAAGGTCCTCTATGGTCTGAAACACTCACCTCGGTGCTGGAACCAAGAGATCACATCCACTCTTGAGAAAGGCGGTTATCGACGCAGCACAGTTGATCCATCGCTCTTTGTCACCCCATTGTCTGTCCCATTTGTGGTTGTCATTGTCTACGTGGATGACTTACTGATAGCATCACCCAACCAGGATGCCGTCAAGTCATTCAAGGCACCTTTACAGTCTACATACAAGATGAAAGAACTTGGACCAGCGCCAGTCTTCCTGGGCATGGAGCTTGAGTACGACCGCTCTCGTCGCACACTCCACGCCCACCAGGCTACGTACGTTCACAGCCTGGGGGATCGATTTGCCTCTATGCTTGACTCCAAACCCACAACGTCGACGCCTATGAATCCAGCTGGGCAGAGATTGTTGAAGACACTGCATGTATCTAAGCTGGGGGAGGTGGTCAACGTGACGGACTACCTTTCGCGTCATTGGGTCGCTTATGTATCTAGCGATGACTACGAGGGCAGATGTTGCTTTCTTTTTGAACTTTCTGGCACAGTTCTCTCAGTGCCCTAGAGGTTGCCTTGCGTGTTGTCAGGTATGCTCTCTCCACTGCCTACACTGGCCTTCACTATCGAGCTCAGTCGTCGGTGGTGGTTGATGGGTACACTGACAGCGACTGGGCGCATGATACCGTTTCTCGAAGTCACACGGGCTACATCTTCCTTGTTGGTGGGACTGTCGCATCATGGAAGAGTGGCAAACAGGACTGCGTGGCACGTAGTTCCAGTGAGGCAGAGTATGTTGCTCTTGGTGCAGGTACCTACGAAAGTGTCTGGCTGTATCACTTGTTGTAGCAGCTGCGCGTTCCCATCCATTGCATCACTCTTTGTTGTGACAATCAAAGCACAAAGGCCATTGCAATACATGGTGGCATGCATCACACACACGAAGCACATTAATGTGAAGCATCACTTTGTGTGTGAGAGAGTGGCTACAGGTGATGTTCAGATCGTTTGGGTTGACACTAGACATCAACGAGCCGAATTTCTCATGAAGGCATTGAGCAATAACATCTTTAAGGAAGTTGTGCATGCTGTTGGTCTGTTGTGTCCGTGTGATGCCCCCGGCTGAGCCGTCACGTCTTTTGTGCATCTAGTTGTGTGTCACATCTTGTGTCGTACATGTGTGCTTGTGAGTATGTGATCGTGTGCGTCAGTTGTGGGTCAT
This sequence comes from Penium margaritaceum, assembly GCA_023375785.1. Classification (NCBI taxonomy): domain Eukaryota; kingdom Viridiplantae; phylum Streptophyta; class Zygnematophyceae; order Desmidiales; family Peniaceae; genus Penium; species Penium margaritaceum. Next base: position 95,367 of record SZWC01001781.1, on the reverse strand, counting down.
GGGAAAGTGTTGGTTATGTGACAGTGACCTCTGGCCTTGTTGTGCATTCTCACTCCTGTTGCAGGTGACTGACCAAGAGCAAGGCAGCTCTGCCGGCCATGTCCTCATGGTGACAGCACGACAGCTTGGAGAAACGTGCCCAAGGATATTGCACCCGTTGTTGGGGCTCTTGTGCCTCTTGCTTGTGATTCGTCAAACTGGGTGCTTCTGCACACCTAATTCATGCCAGGATCATAGGTGAGGCACATTTGACTAATGCCTCTTTGTTTTTTATTAGGTGGTTCAAGTCCACCATTCGAGGGGATCACGAGCTAGAGCGAGCTTGTTGCTCACTCGCTCGCTCCCCCTCTTCTTGCTCTCACCAGCTCTGTACGCTGTTACTCATGACTCTCTTCAGACTTGTGCGTTCTAGACACACATCCATGGTGTTGCGCTTGTCTTGTCTTAAGGAGCACCTACAGTCACAACCTTTATCCCACACGTTGTTTTGCTCCACCAACAGATACAGTGTCGTCACCACCTCCTGTACTATGAACCACAAACTTGCATGGCTGTCAAGTAGCGTCTTTTGGATTATAAAGAGGTCTGAATCTTACATTGGACGACAATAATGGTTGCCACACACGTGCCACGTCGGCAGATATTGGTTGTCGATTGTCACATCGGGAGTTCCGAACCCATGCATCCGCCAACAACGATGTAGAATGCCACACGGAAGCTACGCCGGTGCATAGTGGGTATGTGCTCCCACAGATGGAAAAACAGACCCATGTTTTGATGATCCCAAC
>SZWC01001781.1:84579-92079 GCA_023375785.1 Penium margaritaceum | reverse complement strand
ATGCACAACTGCTTTGAAGGCGCTGCTGCTGAACGCCTTTGTGAAGAACTCAGCTCGCTGCTAGCCAGTGTCTACCAAGACGACACAAACATCACCTACAGCAATGCGCTCACACACATAATGATGCTCAATGTTGATGTGCTCCGTGCGTGTATGATGCATGCCGTCGTGCTCAATAATGGCCTTTGTACTCTGGTTGTCATAGTGTAGGGTGATGTAATGAATGTGCATGCGCAGTTGCTGCAACAATCGACACAGCCAAACACTCTCACACGCCGGCATCAAGTGCTACTTACTCATTCTTGCTCGATCTCTAAGCCAGGCATCCCTGCTTTCCACTCCTCCAAGACACCGCAATCCCTCCAACAAGGAAGATGTACCCTGTGCAACTGTGGACGTCAACATCATGAGTCCAATCACTATCAGTGTATCCGCCAACCACAACAGATGGCTATGTCCTATAGCGCAACCCAACCTGTGTTGTGGAGAGTGCATACCGCACCACCCATAGTGCAGCCTCTAGATGACGTGAACAGGTGCATTGTAAAAACTATGCAAGGAAGTTGACAACATGGCAGGGTACATGAGGGAGCCGATAACGCGGAGGTAATTGGTGACGTCCACCGCCTCCCCAGTCTAGGCACATCCATTGTCTTAAGCAGCCTCTGACCTGTAGGGGTCATTGGCATCCACGTAGTTGGCACATCCTCAAGAAGGGACGCAAACCTCTCACCCAGGCTATTTGTATACCCAGCCTGGTGAACATGGAGATTGCGCTATTGGCGATCACGCTCAAGCTCCATCCCTAGGAAAAATCAAGCAGGTCCCAAGTCCTTCACCTTGTACACAAACTACAAGAGCTCCTTCACTGACCACACTGCTGAGATGCTGGATGACGCAATCAACAAGTCATCAATGTACATTAGGACTACGAAAAACAGTGGAGACTACTAGCTCAGAAAGATTGTAGGGTCAAATTTGTTGCGTTGATATCCCCTGTGCTCAAGGGTAGACATAATCTCTTGGTTCCAGCAACGTGGAGACTGCTTCAGGCCTTAAAGAGTCTTTCGCGGCCGCCAGACCTTCTCAGTGCCATCGGAGAATCCCGGTGGTTGCACCATGTAAATGTCGTCGTCCAGGAGTCCGTGCAGGAACGCGTTGTTAACGTCCATTTGTTCCAGTTCCTACATGTGGTGAACGACCAGGCTGAGGAATACCCTTGCAATGGTGTACCATCCAACCGTCACGAATGACTCATCAAAATCCACACCAGGGATGTGGGAGAATCCCTTTGCTATGAGGGAGGCCTTGTGGTAGTCGACTGTGCTATCAGGCTTTTGCTTTTGTTGGAAGAACCAACATGCGGAGAGAGCTTTGTGCCAATGTGGGAGATCTACAATCTCATAGACAATATCTTTTTCCACAGAATCAAGCTCCTCATGCATAGATTTCTCCCATAAACGAGCCTCAATGCACTCACGTGCCTCCCGTACCCTGTTGGGTTCCGGTGGCAGGGTGACTGCTCCAACACTGGCGTGGCACTCGGTGACACTACATGCCATAGACGCCTTCATGGTACACTGGAACTCACCCGCAATGAGGAAATACTTGAGACCGGTGTTGGGTGTACAACTCCAGTGGCTAGCCCCAAGGCATCAAGCCTGGTGGGGTGAGGTAAGGACTCTATGGATATTCTAAGTTGTGGAAGGGGTGGAGTGTGATGTCACATTGCAAGAGGTACTGCTGACATTAGGACGTGTAGAGAGCGCCTACAGCCGTCCTCCATGGTCAAATGGGGACACAGGTGGGATAGGTGGAGGCGCAGTGGAGATCATAGGTGTGAGGAGGACTAGAGATGGGAGAGGAATAGGCAAAGAGACAGGAGACGACTCAGAGGAGACAAGGGATGACTTGGGAGATGGAGATGGAATGAGGGCTGGTCCGGGAGATGAGGATTCACCAACCGACAATGACCAATTTTTTGGGGGTGGAGCGATTGTCCCAAGGGACGAGGGATCAGCTGACGGTGTCAGTGGGAGCAGAGAGGAAGTGTGAGATGCGGGAGAGGATGACATCCTCGGCGAGGAGGGTGTGACTGAGCCAGGAGGTTCTCCCTTAGCCAAAAGAGCCAGGAGAGCGAGGACAGAGGGGAATGAAGGTCCAGATCACAAAGAAAAACCGACTCAAAGAACAGAGCATCGCGCGACTTGATGACAAAGTGACACTCGGGATCACAGAAGTGCCACACTTTGGACTGAGCAAAGGTTCCAAGAAAGGGGCAAAGCCAACCGTGAGAACATAAATTCCTCTTGCGAACATCGTCTGGGAGCTAGAGGGCAACGATGTTGCCCCACGCCCGAGCAGGGCGAGGTCGGCACGTCGCCCATGCCATCATTCGAACGGAGTGTCAGACCAAGAAAGGGGATTGTGGGGCACACAGATCCTGACCCATGTCATGTAACTCATCGCCTCAAAGGCAAATAGGGGGGACAAACCAGAAGTAGAGAGCAGGGAATGCAGGCCGCCGGCAAGTATGCAGTTCCATCGCTCAAGCACCCCATCTTGCTGGGGAGTATAAGGGAAAGTGAGCCCAATGTGGGCCCCTCGGGACTCAAGAAGACGAGCGGTGGGGCCCGTGAACTCACCACCGTGATCATTGCAAAAGACACGCAAGGACCGCAAACAAGCACATCCGGCTTGCAAAAGCCAAGTTTCAAAGACAAGACAGACATCGCTCTTTTGACAAAGAGAGAAGACCCAACGGTAACGAGAGAAGTCATCGGTAAGACATAGGACATTACGACCCTGTCCATAGAGGAAGTCATAGGACAAGGGCCCCATAATATCTGCATGAACAAGATCAAGGAGATGCACGGACAGACTGTAAGAGGAGAAGAACAGGGAGTAGTGCATCTTGTCATGAGAACAGTCAAGGCAATCAGAGGAGTAGGGGAGCGGGAACAAGGCACGATCGAGGCCAAGCACTGGTTGGAGACAGAGCATGCTGGTTGTGACGTCAATGTGCACATGCCCATGACGCCAATAGAACAGGCAAACATGCTCAAGCGAGAGCAAAGGAGCAACATGGACAAGGGTGGCACCGGCAGGGAAAGAGACGGGAGTGAACAAAGGGACACAATACAGGCACTCATAATGCACGCCACAAAGGACGCAGTGAGACTGTGCCAATATTACGACTTGAAGTAAAATCCATACCCTACTCGTCCAGGGTAGTGACAGACAATAAGCTCACCCCAAGAGAGGGCACGAATAATACATCCGGCAGGTACACGTCACTACTGGGACCAATGAAGCTCACGCTGCCCACACCCTTGACAGGGGACATCTGGTTAGAACTAGTGCGGACGAAGCAAACGGAGCTAAATAGTCCAAGAGAGACAAACACGGTGCGGACGGAGGTCATGTGGTGGATGGCTCCTAAATCAAGAATCCAAAAGCCTCCACATACACAAACAGGTGGCAAAAGCACCGCATGTGACGATAGTGTCAACAGCTGGAACAGATGAGGAGAACTAGTAACAAGGACCAAGACATCGAGGATGAGTCACAGACTGTTACAGCTTAATCCATGAGATGCATGCAAGCAGAATCTCCTGAACACCCCTGGACGGGTCCCCGCGAAAGTTATTGTCACACATATAAATATGACCTCTGGGCTGTACACTCATACTCTCATCTTCATGATTGCAAAGTCGGAGTAGGTGAGTGTGAGACAAGTCGAGTTGACGTTCATCCTCGGAGGTTGCTGGCATGGCAGGCTGAAGGAGTCGGATAAAATAGTGGATGGGGCCAGCGACGGGTAGTCGGACGGATACCACGGTAGGGGTGCGTAAGTAGAGGACTGGGGTCCACTGGAAGACGGGGTGCCATAGGGCGGCGGCCATCTCCAGTGATAAGGGAAGGAAGGAGCGAGGGAGGTCCCGGTCGCACGATGAGTGTGGGTCGTCAAGGAGATGGAGCTGGTACGTGAGGCGGTGGATGAGGGGGGCGAACCCACAGTGCGGGCCCAATGGAAGCACATAGCAGCCGCCAGACGCACTTCGCCTAGAGGAGCAGGACACTTGTGAGAACTGTGCTTTCTCGAGCCATCGTTATAGGAAATGACGGTGCCAATCGGCACGTGAGAAGTGTTGTCCTTCTTCTTTTCCTTTCCTTTATTGCCTTTGCCGTGGCCGCGACCGCGGTCCTGTGCGGCATGTGCGGCAGCTACCGTATTCGAGGCCGACGTAGAAGTGGAGGCAGTTGAGGGGGCTGGAGAAACAGAGTTGGTGAGAGCAGCAAGGCATGGGACAACAGAGAGGTGGAGGCGTCTGTTCTGCAACCTGGTCCACTAGGCATCGAGGTGCTCAGAGACAAAGTCCCGCAGGGCACTGACCCCAGCTTGGGACTTTGGGGGAAGGGGTTGAGCGGCATGACGCACCAGCTCGTTAGCCTTGACCTCCCACAAGAGGTCAACCAGCTCAGGACTCGGACCGTTTGCCATAGTGAAAATGACTGAGAGCTTACCATCGCTGCATCGCCAAGCTCATAATAGAGCTTGATGCTACGGGCCCAGTAGACGTCCACAGTGTCATCTGCACACATCAGCAAGGTGTTGAACTGGACATTCAGTGTGCTTTAGATGGCCTTTCCACTGACAGTGGAGCGGCGTCACAGGAATGCATAGGCGCCGATGGGAGTGGCAGTGGTGCGTGTGGCTGGATTGGCATTTTAGGTGCCAACGTCATCAGTCAGGTGTTCAAGTGTAGTGAAGACGATGGCATGCATTGTATGGGCGTAATTAGAGGGTAAAGGCACAAAAGGAGGGTTGGCAGTAGAGTTAGCTAGGAAGTAGTATTACCAGAGTAAAAGCACTAAAGCGCATGTCCCACGTGAAGAAGAAGAGACCAGGGGCAAGCAAAGGTAGCTGGGAGTAAGATTTGTGTTGACGTGGTACAAGTGCAGTTTGCTGGGCGGCAGCAGAAGCATTGGAGCCAGGCAAGGTGGATGCAATGAGATTAGAGGTAGTAGAACCGGTGGCGGCAAATATTATAGTAGGCTGAGTAGGGACGGCATGGAGAGATGCGACAGGCAGGCAAGATAGGACCAGCACAGTGACCTCATCAGCAAGCTTAGCACGATCATCAGCTTGCCCCTGAAGGCGCTCTGCAACAACACGTTGTGCTTTACGAGCTGCACGCAACTCACACTATAGCTTGCCAATGACCGACTTGTCATCACCAGGCATGGCGACAGACAATTCTGGCCGAAGAAATTTGGCATAGTTTTCCCTGTCCCAGTGGGCATGCAAAAGTCAAAGAGAGGGTGTAAGAGGTCTTCGCTTTTGTAGGACAGTCCGACCCAAAAGAAGCACCCCAAGCACAACAAGAGGAGATGGCGCAAGACAAGAAGAAGACACTAGGCATGCTTTGCAAGCTTGTGAGAGGTGGCTAAGAGTGGTGGAATGGATGCAGCTATTGTGGTGGTAAGGATGTAGAATGAGGCAATCAAGGGGACGACAAGACAAAATCCTCTTGACAGTGCAGCTCCACTCAGGGTTGACACTACTGCTGTGGCGGAGATAATGGTGACGATGTGGGAGCAGACAAAGGACGGACTTGCTTTCGTCATGGTAATAGCTGCTGCCGTGGAGATGTGAATGGTCAATGTAGTACAAGAGGTGGCGGAAGCGGCTGACGCAGTCGCAAAAGCCACCTGAGCAGCGGCTGCTACGAGTTGCTGAGCAAGGTCAACTGCCGCGACTGCCACTGGCCCAAGTGCCAGTACAGCCTTTGTGCAAGCCTCAGTGATACGTCCAGTGAAGGTAGTAGTGGGTACGCACGTCGCATGCATTGTAGCAGTAAAAGTGGCGGACGTTGAGGCTGCTATGTTGATAACACGTGCTATCTCTCTAGACAATGTGAGTGCATACCGAATGGTGACAATGGGCGTCCCGGCGTTGGTGTTAAAAATCATTACTCTAGCTGAGGGATGACGACTACACTGACAAGGGGTCAGGGAATGTCTTACCACTTCAGGACGGGTCTATGCTGGCATTGGCGGTGTAGTGGCGTGTAGTGCTGCAGATTCGATATCGCTCGTAAACCACCTCCAAGAGTAGAGCCACGAATCACGCTCGTTGTAGTGGGGACCGAGCGGGTCCACGCGTGACTGCTCTGACTGCACAAGGTTGGAGGTGTTGTAGCAGCTGACACTGCTACCCTTGCAATTGATGACATTGATAGAAGTGCTATTGCAGCTACTACTACTACTACATCTACTGCTGTCATTGCTGTCACCGCCGGTATTTCTGTATTGAGTGCAACACTACTGCTGCACGTGCGGTAGTAGTTGCTGCTGCTCAGGCTGCCGTTAGTACTGTGGTGACTATGGCGGTGGTGCTGGTGCCGCTAGCTACTGCTGCTAATGCCATTGGAGCTGATGTTCCAAATGGTGCTAGGTGGTACTGCAGCTTTGGCTGCTGATGCCTAGGCTACCGCTGTTGATGGTCAATGCAGATGATACAACTACCCTATATTGTACTGTCCACCTGTGCTACTGTTGATGCTCAAGCTATGGCTATTCCACAGTTGATCAAGCTAGCAACAGGTGGCTGCAACAGCGCTGTTGCCACGGCTGTGAAGATGGACGGACGGAGGTGGTACTGCCCCCTCCTTTATCCGTTGTGTTGTAGTTACTACTGCTGATGCTGCTGATGGCTGTTGTGTTGCCTACGCCTCTGCTGCTGTTTAATCAGCTGCAACGTTGTTGTCAAGATGAACGGGAGAAGGCGGCGGTGTACCACTCTTTCTCCTCCTGCCACTATGCACACACTCCTGGCATAAGAAGACACGAGGTGACTGCTCCTTGGCGCGTAGAGGGAGGCCTTTGCAGAACGAGGGAGGCAACAAAAGGTGGAATGTACGATCTAATGAGTGGTGGTGATCCACGCACGATCCACGCAGTCACTGTGGCTTCAAAGGGCCACATCGATGGGCTGCAGTACCATGTTGTCGCAGTCCAATTGTTGTTGCAGAAAGACAGTTGTAAAAAAGGAAAAACAGGAGCGGAAGCGGGCGTAAATCTCGTGACGGTGCCATGAGGCACCAACCTTGCATGCACGATCACAGTTTCCTTGCAGCTCTGATACTAGTGGATAACACCTAGGGGTGCAAGGGAACATGCAAATGGCATAAGAGGCACACACACAGCGAGGTCTGGATAACCATGGATGTCGGCTCCTTAGACAAGACAACGAAGGGGGTGCAAGAAGTTAGTCATGCCATAGAGAGGTGCGTGGGTTGAGCATCCCCACAGTCAGTTGGAATTGAGCCCACCTTTGACTGTGGGATCTCGGTCACAACATGATGTGTCCCACACCTTTTGGGACCATCTTGTTTGTAGTGCTACGGCTGAAAAAAAACCAAAATCAATCTACCTAGGGGTTCAACCCGGGCTACCTCATGCAACCAGTGCCCCCCCCCCCCCCCCCCCCCCCCC
>SZWC01001781.1:56518-79068 GCA_023375785.1 Penium margaritaceum | reverse complement strand
AGAGCAGTGCATGCCTTGTCTGTATGTGTAGCTAGCCAGCTAGGCAGTGGACAAGGTGCATACTATTTCAACAAATCTCTCCCTTGCACCTCTGTCCATCTGGTGCTTACTGGGCTCCATCAATGCCTTGGGGCTCACCCTTCCTCTGTCACACTCCTCATGCCGAATCCACGAATGCCTGCATAGTGCAAGTCGCTCTCCAGCGGCTTGGTCATGCAGTCAGCAAGCATGCTCTTTGTTCCGCAGTGCTGCAAGTCCACCACGTTCTTCATGACCAGGTCACGTGAGTAGTGGTAACGTATGTCGNTGCACACGTATCCGGAGGTGGATTTCCTGTCGTCGAGGTTTCCTCCCCAGTCAGCATCGGTATAGCACTTCAGGCGAAGGGGTTCCGTTCCTTCTTGGCCTCCAAGGATGAGGCCCATGTGACGTGTCTTCTGCAGGTAGCGCAAGATGCGCTTGACTGCCTGCCAGTGTTGTGGCCCAGGGTTGGCCACGAATCTGCTCACTTGTCCCACAGCATAGCATATGTCGGGACGAGTCCCTACCATGGCGTACATGATGCTACCCACGGCGGACTGGTAGGGGATGTCTTGCATCTCCCTTTGTTCTGCTTCGTTGCTTGGCGACATAGAGGCCTTCAGCTTCGTATCGGTCGTCATTGGGGTGCTGACAGGTTTGCAGTATTCCATGTGGTAGCGCTTCAGTACCTCACCGATGTATTGGTTTGGTTGAGTTCGATGGTGCCGGCTACTCGGTTGCGGTGGATGGCGATCCCGAGGTAGTACTCGAGAGGACCCATGTCCTTCATCTTGAACCTTTTGCTGAAGTCAGACTTCAGCTCATCCAGCAGCTCGACCGAAGATGAGCAGATGATCAGATCATCCACGTACAGCGCAATCAGCATTAGTCCTCTCCCATCATCGCGCACATACACGCTCGGATCACTCTGGCAATGCGCAAAGGAGAGACCGGTCATGAAACCGTCCATCTCTTTGTACCACATCCTTGGGGCCTGTTTCAACCCGTAGAGCGCTTTCACCAACTTGCACACCTTGCCCTCAGGAGCTTCGACTCCTTCGGGCACCTCCATCAGCACTTCCTTGTCAAGCTTCCCATAAAGGAAAGCTGTCCTGACGTCCATCTGGTGTATCTCCAGGTTCTTTGCAGCTGCAATGCCAAGGAGAGAGAGGATGGAGGCAAAGGTCACGACGGGCGCAAACGTCTCATCGTACTCGGAGCCCGGGCGTTGAGAGAACCCCTTAGCCACTACCCTTGCCTTGTACTTGTCGATGCTGCCGTCTTGCTTCTTCTTCACTCGGAGGACCCACTTGGATCCCACCACGTGGGCCTTGTCGGGTCTATCCACCAGCACCCATGTGCCGTTCTCGGCAATGAACGCGAGCTCGCTGTCCATTGCCTCCTTCCACTTGGCCGCATCTGGGCCATTCATCGCCTCCGCCACTGTGGATGGCTCTCCCTGAGCCATGCACGACCAGCTAAGGCCGGTCCAGTCATCCTCATACCGCAAAGGTGCTTTCTTTGGTCGCAAACTGCGCCGGGGTAGTGGTGCGGCTTCTTGCTTTGGTGCTGGTGCTTCCACAGGTGGTGGTTTGTCATCGTCGTCGTCGTCAGAAGAGTCGTCAGACTCCAAGTCAGACTCGGAAGCCCTGGACGCCTCGGAATCCGCGTCCATGTCAGATGCTGCATCATCCTCCGCAACATCTCTCCCATTCCTACCACCTGCTGGAAAAGCGAGCCAGTTGTCAGGCGCTTGGTCTCCGGACTCAAGCAACACTATCCACTCTCCCGCTTTGGGAGCGAGAATCGGGTCCAGCAGCTCTCCCTTTCCAAGGGTGCGTTCGTCAAACACGACGTCGCGGCTCCTCACAAGCTTGCCTGCTGCCTGGTCCCAAAGCCGATAGGCTTTGTGTGACGTGTCGTACCCAACCATTTCGCACTTCCTCGATCGTGCGTCAAGCTTGCCTCCACCTTCTCCCGACTGGATCTTCACCCATGCAGTTGACCCAAACACCTTCAGATGGGATGCGTTGGGTTTCTTTCCTGACCATGCTTCCTGTGGGGTCTTCAGCTGCTTGTCATGCTCCTTTCCACGCTTCCTCAAGGCGGTCGCTGGTGTGAGGTTCAAGAGGTAGCAGGCCGTTGTTGCTGCTTCAGCCCAAAAGCGACGTGGGAGCTTGGCGTCGAAGAGCATGCTTCGCACCATGCCGAGCAGGGTCTGGTTCATCCTCTCGGCCACGCCGTTGCTTTGGGGATTGTATGGGGTGGTCTGCTCGTGGCGGATGCCATGATGCTTGAGCCAAGGCTTGCATGCCTCGTACTCACCCCCGTTGTCACTTCGAAGCGTCTTCACCTTCTTGGACGTTTGCCGCTCCACCATGGCGACGAACTCGAGGAGCTTCTCCTTGACCTCTCCCTTTGTTTTGAGGAAGTAGATCCACAACTTGCAGCTGTGGTCATCAATGAAGGTCAGGAAGTACTTGCTTCCTCTGTTAGACGGTGTGCGGAAGGGTCCACACACGTCACTGTGTATCAGTTCCAAGACGTGCTCCGCTCTTTGACCTCCTCTCCCAAACGGCTTCTTCTTTGCCTTCGCTTGGAGGCATGGTTCACACAATGCACACCCTTCGCCATGCTTCATGGTGCACCCTTCCATTCCGCAGACTACCTCTTGCTCCTGCATCTTCTGCAGTGTGCTGTTGGCCACATGGCCAAATCGCCGGTGCCACAGCTCAGCGTCAGTGTCCTTGGTTGATGTGGCGGCCGCAGCGGTCGCCGGCGGTGCATCCTTTGGCTCCGGTGCCACTGTCTTGGTGGCACATGCGAGTCCCTCATCCAACGCCTTGGTGACTTTGGTTTGAAGCACGTAGAGGCCGTCGACTCTTGGAACTTGAAGCATGAGGTCGTCTTTGGTGTACAAAATCTGGATGTCCTCGTTTTTTAGGGCCACCGCTTCCTTGTTGGTGAACACCACTGTCATGTTGTTGTCGGTGATTTGTGACACAGACAACAGGTTCGCTGCGAAGGAGGGCATGTACACCACCTTTTGAAGGTTGACCGCCTTCTCCGCACCGTTCACGTTGAACGTGATCACCTTGTCCCCTTCGCCCATGGCTTGGACGACGCCGCCGTTTGCACACTTGATGCGCATGACAGATTCGGCCATGGAGACAAATCCACCCTTCTCTTNGAGTGGTGGTTGGTGCCCGAGTCAAGGGCGAATGCCCCGGGCCTAAGGATCGCTGCGCCCTTCATGGGCAGCCCCCTAGCCATCATGTTGGTGAGCTCCTTCTTCTCCTTTCCACCTTTGCTCCCGCCTTCTTTCTTGGGACTACGGCAGTCCCTAGCCCAGTGCCCAGCCTTGCCACAGTTGTGACAGTTGCCGGGCTTCTTGGAACTCTTCCCGCCACCGTTGCCTGTCCCTCCACCGCCACCGCTTCCGCTGTTGCCTTGACTGGAGCGAGAGCATGCACTTTGTCCACCGAAGCGAGAGGCATAGGCTGAGATGTTTGCCTCACTGCCACTGCGTCGCATGGACTCGTTGCGGACGTGTTCGGCGACAGCCTCGTACGTCAGATCTGTCTCCTTCCAACCACCAAATACGGTGATCAAGGACCCCCAGCTTTCCGGCAGCGCCATTAGAAGGGTCATGGCACGCATGTTGGAGTCGAGCTTCCATTCCATTTGCTGGACCTCTTGCAGCACGTTGTCGAACGACTGCAAAAATGCGGGTATCGATTCTCCTTCGCTCACCCTCATCGACATCAACCGTTGGAAGATGAAGAGTCGGTTTGCTAGGGCGTTCGATTGATGCACGCGTGAGAGCTTTGCGTAGGCCTCGGCAGCCAACGTGCATCCTGTGATGTGGGAGTGTTGAGTCTCGTTGATGGACGTCACAAGAATGGCGAGAGCCATGTTGTTCTTCATCGTCCATGCTGCAAGGTCAGCCGCATGCGTCGTCGCGGTCGCATCGGCGGGTGCTGTCTCGATCCCTTTTAGGATGTCGAGGTAGCCACGCACGTTCATGACAATCTCAAATTGCCATTTCCACAAGGGAAAACCTGTCCCCATGAATTTGGACATACCCGCCTCAAGGCGGGCTGGAGTCGGATCCGCCATTTTTGGCGGTTGCTCGTCTTCTCTGCTTTGCTGCTACTCTGCTTCGTTGAGGCCGATGAGGCTGATGAGGCTGCTGACTGCGACCGTTGTCAAAGGTGCAGTTGGTTCCGTTGCATACCCCTCCAGCCGATGATCGCCTAAGGCGATGGTGCCGTCGTGAGGGAACGGACTCGGGGTCGTACCACCTTCTAAAAAGGGGTAGAGCTTAATCCCGTTGGGGCTCGAGGGTCTTGTCCAACATGGACAGAGCTGATCCTCGTCCCCTAGTCCGCCACGTGCGTGCACCCTACCTGAAGAAGCCGATGGAGCCGATGGAGCAGATGGAGCCGTCCGATGGTCGTGTCCCTGTTGTACCTGTGCGCCCTGCAAGACCACGCGCTAGTCGGTCTTGGAAGCGTGCCTTAGAACCAGAAGTGTGGGCCCATAACCCTTTGTCAATGCGCCGGATAGCAACGGTCTAGAAAACGGGTCCCGACATGGGAGGCCGCCAACCGCTCTTGGTATTGCAACCAAGATAACATATCACCCTCGAACGAGGGATCCACACTTTAGGTTCGTTTGGTTTGCAACCTCACGAAGTCCGCATGTTGGTCTTTAGTGTCTACCTTTGGTTGGACACTCTGTGAGGAGTCGCAAAGGCAAGAACTGTAAATGGATGCATGCAAGGTACAGAATTTTATACTTGCAGAGCTTTGCTAAAGCTTCTGCTTGTAGTGGCTCCACTGGAGCCAACCTCAACCTACAATCCTACTTGGCGCGTCCTTAGACCGCCAAGTGTCATCCTCAAGCCAGGCTTTTAGTAAGCTTCATAGAAGCTTCCTGTCCAAGTTTTGGTCACAACAAAATGAGTTCGTCGCGGGGTTTGAACCTGCGATCTCTCGTCTGAGACTCCGGTGCCTATTCAACCATGCCAAAAAGGTATGGCTCCTATGATGAGCCACAGGGGACATACCCATTATGGGCAGTGCATTCCTGGCCCATCTCAAAACAGACCAAGGGGACGTACTCCACAGAGCAGTGCATGCCTTGTCTGTATGTGTAGCTAGCCAGCTAGGCAGTGGACAAGATGCATACTATTTCAACATCAAGATCCCAATCACACACTATCGAGACCCCGATGTGAACTTCGCTTACAGTAACCATGTACCTTCGCCTCCTACACAGGTCAACGGGGACACGGGGTCATTCAGTATGCAATTGAATATATTTTTGGACATCGGCGTCGTGGAAAAACAACAGAGTATTTGTTCCAGTGTCACGGCTACAACGTTGCACTGAACAGTTGGGGGTCCTACGACAACATCCTAGATGTTGATAACCTGATCAACATCTACTATCACCGTCACTGGCATATGCCTGCTATCGCGCTAGGACACCGTGGCTCAAAGGGGGAGGGGAAGTGTTACGCCCCTAACGTACACGAGTCCCTAAATTCATGAGTGGGCATATTTTTCATTACATTCATGGCCCACAACGCGTCGATCTCAGGATCTTTATGCCGATATGCCGAGAGTATTTTATCCACCTTTCGTGAACTCTGGTGTTCTGTTCCAAAATTTTCTGACTATTTGGACCACTTTCCATAATGGTTGATAGAAGTATGACAAACCATATTGATGTTTTGATATTCTTTGGTCAATTTTCTGAGTGTGTTGTATTTTTTACAAAACCGCACCATCACGGTCATACCAAAAGACACGCAGCTGACGGCCGTAGGCACTTTTACCATGAGATCACCAAGACCTAAGAATGTCAGTGACATCACTTATGTAACAGAGAGAAAAATCCCATCAATAATGAGAGAAATCACCAGTGAGGCACAATTTCTAGCATCCCAAGCTCCCAAGAATGTCATTGGGAAGGGGTCCCATATCATCAGCATGCACAATATCAAGGTGGTGGGAGGTCACATAGTCGGCAGTGCCAAAGGGATACCTGTGCATTTTTCCTTGGGCACAATCAAGTTAGTCTCTGGAACAAGGTGTTGATAATGTCGAAGCCTATAAGGTTGGTCATAGGCGGTGCACAAAGCATGCGAGCAACAGCAGCTGTATGAATGTGACAAAGATGAAGATGTAGTTGTTGAGAGTGCTCGGACGATGGGGGAAGGGCATAACATGGACAAGAGCAAAGGTGGCGGAAGGCGATAGGAGAGAGAATGACACAAAAGAGACAGTCACATTGAAGCGCCTAAAGTACAACTCTGCCAGATGAACAAATAGAAATTGTGCCAATGCCACGAATGGACAAAAAACCCATGCCTTGGTCATCCAGAGTGATCTCGGGTAGCAGGCCGACCTCTAAGTTGGGCACATGCAAGAAGTCAGAGACCATGAGAAAAGGCTCAACAGAGACAAGGGATGAATGACAATAGGTCATGTGGTGTGTGGCCCGTAGATCAATGATCTAAAAGCCATTAGAAATACGAGTAGAGGGCAACACAAGGCAGATGGTGATGGTGTCAGAATATGGGAAAATAAAGGACATGGGGACCCTAAGAAGGTGAGGAAATATACAAGATCACGAGTCTTCAATCCAAGGAAAGTCACCAAGTGACGAACATTACCCCTTTCCTCCCAACGACATGCCACAAAGGGCTCTATCTGAATCACAGACAAGAGAACAACACATGCCCATCACACCCTCACCTCCCTGTTCACGAATATTGGTGAGATGCTTCTTAAGGACTTGCTCCTCACTGTGATGTATGTTAGGCAATTGTTCACTTGGAAATGGCACATAGAAGTTGACACGAACCCAATTCCACGTGGGTGAAGAATAATGAGGGGAGGGTGGTCCATAGTAAGTAGGTCCCATGGGAGACAATATCCAATCCTAGGTGGGAATGGAACATGTAAATGGCAATCTGGAGTTGTAGTCGAGGCAAGGGAGGAAGATGATAGAGTGGTGATAGTGGAGTTGACGTTTTCTACAGAAGAGGAAAATTCACCTGTGGGGGTCTAGTGGGCTCGCAAGGCCGATGCAATGCTAATATCGTCAAGGGTAAGGGGACACTTGGGAGCATAATTCCTTGGGATTCCACAGTTTCAGCAGGTAGTTGTTGGTTGGGTGTGAGTGTTTCCATCCTCCTTGGCCATGACCTTTACCTCGTCCTTGCCTGTGGCCACCACTAATACAACCCCCCTTTGTACAGAGTGCTCCGCAGCCTTGGAGTTGGTGGGTTTGGTGGCGGAAGAGGAGGACGGGGTTACGGGTATAGATGAGGATGTGGTGGCAGCTACCATAGTATATGGTGGATGTGTTTGTTCTGGAAATTATTCCACCAATTTGTGAGATTACCCGCTGTTAACTCATAAAGAGAGCCATTGTTGTGGAGTGAGTTGGGCAAAACAGGCTCAACAACAAGATGCTCAAGCTCAATGCGGGAAACATGCAGGCACAGGTCAGATAACTCAAGGATTAGGCCAACTATAAGGGAGATAAATGCAGAGAGTTAGCCTGGCACGGCCTTGTTCAGATCACACAATAGGCGCAATTCACGGGCCCAAAAAACATCAGCAAACTCATCCGCTCTCATGCACAGTTGGTTAAACTGGTTAGCGAGGATACATTTGGTGGCATGAAATGATGGTTTTATGGCTGCGGATGAGGGAGTATGCTCTAATGGGATCAGTAGGCTCACAACATGCTACGTCAACATTGTAGGTGCCAGTATCATCAAGGAGATCATCAGGTCCAGCAATAGCCAAGGCAGGCACAAGAAGTGCAACTTCAGAAAGAGAGGGTATGAATAGGGGTATGTTTGTGGGATATTCAGGGAAGTAATATTCCCACAGAATCTCACCTTATATCCAGGAGCTGAACCACCTTTTCCACAAGGCAAAGGTCTATTAGGATGTGACATGAGGTAGGGAGGCCTCAAAGTGCTTTTTTGTTGGGGCAGGGAGATTTGTGGCTGTGGAGGATTAGGAGGCTGGCCATGGAAAGGCACCGTGGGGTTGCTGATAGTCCCTCCTTGTAGTAGTAGATCCAGAGTTAGAAGCAACTCCTCTAGCACCCCCATTAGCCCTAGTGCCACGAGCACTCCCAAAGCCCCCAGCACCTAGTGCATCCATAACGCCAGCTAAGGTAGAAATGGAGCAAAGGCACTCCATAACTTTATCTGCTACCACAAATGCCATGTTTTTCCTGGCATCAGCTTTGCACTAAAGTTCTTTCAAGAGGCAACATAGATCTGCCTATGCTTCATGCAAGGCTTCCTATAAGGTCTTAATAGTAGTGTGTCCACAGGCGTGATGTGTGGAATGGAATGTAAGATGAAAGCAAAGTGAGGAGAATGGGATGGGCAAGTATAGGATAGGAAGCTCACCTCTCTCATGCTAAAGAATCAGGGAGAAGAGCGGAGGCACAATGGTTTTATTGGATGAGGAAAGTACGGATATCCATGCTGTGATGGCGAGTAGAAGGCACAACAGTCCACTAACTGTGGCACCAACAACAATAGTTATGATGGACATAATGAATATGCCAACTCCAACGTAACGTACAAGAGTGTGAGGCTTGTAGAAGGGTGTAAGAACTGTCCCCATTTTCAACATGCCAAATAGGTGACAACACATGGGGTAACTTCTTATATTGTGGCAGAAGGAATGGAAACAAAGGACGAGTCAGCTACAACCCGTATAGTAATATTGGTAGAAGCAATTTCCACAAGAGAAAGAAAGTTGGCCACTTCCTTGTATGGAGTTGTAACACACCCGAGTGTCTTTGGGAGCTGTAACATGTCGAGTATCTTGTCCATGTACACAAGTAGTCATTGGAGTTTACATAATGGCATCTAGAGCTTGTTAGAGGAGTTTGTCCCTCTACGTCACTCCGAGGGCATTTGTCACCAACGACCCGTGCAAAAAACCTCGACTATTCTGAACCTCCAGAGGCCCATTTCTGTTTTTACCTTGACCTCTAATTCTAGGTCCAAAAGGAGGAGGGTATTGCCACAAACCCGCAAGTTTATACGAGTGTTTTTTCTTCAAAATCCAAAGCTTGTCACAGTCCAACTTGAGTTTTATGATTGACGTGAAGGTTTAAAATATAATTGTGTGTGAGGAATGAAGGCAAATTTGTGCCAACTTTTGTTTTTCTCTTGGATGCGTCTCTCCCTCGCTCACCCTCTCCTTTCCTCTCATTCAGCTTGTGAGGTGAGGAGGGGTGGCAAGGATGAGAGATTAAGGCCATCGGCCTCAGCCCTCAAGGAATTGTGGCCTCCTTGCCACCGATCGATCGACCAAAATGATCGGCGGTCAGTATGTGGCCGGCCGATGGCCGGCCTGTCACCTGACCGGCTGTAGGCCGTCCAGCTGGCGGGCGGCCAACATAGGGCTGGCTGCCGGCTAGCTGTTTCCGTGGTGAGGGATGGTGTCCAACCACCCCTTACAACCACGAGGACGGAGGGCCAACCTGGCCTCCCGCTTTATTCCTCCCCACTTATCATGAATCATCTCGGTGAATGAACAACAAGTAGAATTGCCAGATAGTGATGTGTCAATATTGTGACAGAAAATGAAAAAAAAAAAAAACAAACAAATCACCAGCTAAACATGGACACACGCATGGCACTTTGACCTAAGTTGCACCTTGTCTGTTAGCACGACTAGCGCCTCCCTCCCTTTAGGTTGGAGCATCCGTACGACAACCATATTGGACGTCCCCAACCTCCAATGGTTGTTGTTTATGAATGGTGCATAGTGGAGACATTGTTCACTATTGTCACATTCAAGTGATGTCCCCTACCAAGTGTCAAGCTGTGCGAGCTACCAGCTTATTCCAAT
Organism: Penium margaritaceum; assembly: GCA_023375785.1. Lineage (NCBI taxonomy): Eukaryota > Viridiplantae > Streptophyta > Zygnematophyceae > Desmidiales > Peniaceae > Penium > Penium margaritaceum. Next base: position 69,139 of record SZWC01001781.1, on the reverse strand, counting down.
ACTTGTTGACCACCCCCGTGGACAATTGAGATTCAAGCTCCCATGAGTTATCTTCAGGTCCACAACCGACCCAATGAATCGTGTATTCCCTAACAATCCATGACCATAGTTTGCACTCTCGGTGTTGGACTAGATGAAGAACCCCATATTAGACGTTGGCAGCAAGGATTGCCAGTGGTGACGGAACCGTTTCTTTTTCCATGAATTTTCTAGCAGGCTCACATGAAATACATCATATATTGTCATAATCGGTGGAAGCAATAGTCTGTATGTCGCTGGCCCAATGCGTGTAACAATAGGAAACAACCCAACCCGCTTAAGTTTTTTTGTCCCTGGCAGCTTTAACAGAAGGTTTAGTGCTAAGTAGCACCTTGTTGTAGATGTCGAAACAAAACTCACGACGACTCTTGTTGGCATATACCTTTTTTTTTGCTAAGCCGCTTGAAGATGACCCTTCACCTCCTATAAAAAGGATTATGTAAGTCCGGCAAAGGCTTGAGCAAGAAGAACATGTCCATCTGTACTCCCACTCTTTACCAATTAAGAGGGAGCCATTAGGTGCCAACCACTATCAACACAGACAGTGTAAACTGAGTGGACTTGTACACCAAGATTTTCACCACAAACTCTGCCGGTACAAATTCGTCCCAGTCATTTATGAAAGGTTCCACGTACATGCAAAACATCTACTTTAGAGTGTGATTCATGTGCTTTATTTGTCTGTTGACTTGAGAGTAAGAATTTGTCGACATCTGATACTTGCTGGCAAAGTACTCGTGTACCATTTGTCATAAATTACTAGCACATTTTCAATCTCGATCCAAGATAATATGCAAAAGCAAGTCGTGGTACTTCACGATACTCTCAAAGAAGAAAGTGGTCAAGGTGACCACTTTTGCATGAAGACCACTCCATGTCGTACTACCAATGCATCACATTGTACCTCCCACGGTTTTAATGGATATGGAAGATCTAAGACATGCGCTGAGGACAAAGGCTCTTTGGCTTTGAGAAAATCATTGTCAAAGTAAGATGTCCTTTCCAAATACATGTCTTTTCATGTTGCCTGCTTAGTGGAGCTACCAAGGTCAAATATCCTTGTGTAAGCTGTTGAAAATAGTTTGTAAGGATGAGGAAAGACCTAACCTGCCCATCGCTTTCTAGAAATGGCCAATCCACCATGGCTTGAAACTTTGTGGGTCGACAGGGATACCATTATTATTGACTATATTTCCAGTGTATTCAGGCTTATCTTGTGCAAAAATGCACTTACTCATTTTTGCGTACAATCTCTGTTCCTCAAGGATAACAAGGACCTTACACAGATGTTTTATGCGGTCTTTTATTGAGTTGGAGAAAACCAGGATGTCATCCAGCTATCACGCTTTCCTAGCGAACATTGGATTCAGTTCTCCTAAGAAGATAGCCGAGGCGTTTGTTGGCCCGAAGCACAAAAATCAAAATTGATAATGTCCGATGTGCATTCGGACCACTGTTTGGGCACATCATCTTTTGTGGTGGAAATTTGATAGTACCCTTGAGGCAAATCCAAGGACAAAAAGAATGCTTCCCCTTGGATTAGGTTGACCAGGTCCTCAATCCGTAGTGTGGTGGCTTGATTTTTCACAAAGATAACGTTGTTGTTTTGTCCATGCACTACGTCACTGACTCATATTGTGACCTCTCGGCTGGTGTACATGCTCGTGCTGACGACTGACTAGATGGACGCTGATGCTAACAGGATGCTGTTTGGTGGAGCGAACGTGTTGCCGTGAATCTGTGTGTGTACTCCTCCTCCTCACGCTTCTAACACTACACTCTCACACGGCCAGCTCCATCAGCAGCAACCCTTGGCTGTCATGTCATCAATAGTCATAGATAGCTCTCAAGAGCAGGGCAGCCGGTGTGCGAGTTTGGGCAGCCGTAAATCCACATAGCTATCTTTTCTTGCTGATTTTGACTGCATGAATGCATCTGCAGTGTGGTCATTTTGGCAAAACGGACAACTCCCGGGCGTTAGGCCGTGTGGTTTTTGGCAAGGCTCCAACAGGAGATTCTACCAGACATGATAATCCTAAGATTCTCCTGGTTGCCTGGTTTTCTAAATAACAAGCCTCCCATAGCTGAGGTGAGGCTAGAATCGAGAGGGTCTCATTTTGTTGCTCATTCTTCACTCCTAATCTGTCATTGCTTCAGTCTAGCTGCAGTTCTGACGCTAACTCTGGCACGTGCATTTCTAAGTGACAAACCAAATCTCTCAAACTTAGATACTAGTGTAGCAGACTGTGGGGACAGCAGAGCCGCTATCGCTTTGCCCTGGCAACAGCGGCAAGCAACAAGTGTGAATTCTTGCACACTGCATCAACAACGCCACTACCCTAAGCTGTGCACTACATAGTTTCTGTTGAAGGGCAGATTTATCCGTAGCACCGCAAACCCGAAACTTTTCATCACCCCTCCTGGAACTCCCTTCGCTGTGATCCTCATCTATGTGGACGACCTACTCATTGCGTCTCCCAACCTTGCCATTGCCGAGTGGGTGAAGGAGTTGCTAAAGGCGACCTACAAGATGAACAGTTTTGGACCGACACAGGTATTTCTTGGCATGGAGAGGGAGCGTGCTCTCGTGCACAACATTATACGGGTACATCAGGCATTACGTGTAGACATTAGCTGACCGCTTTGTCGATCTCTTGACAACTGTCCCCAATGCCTCCACCCCGATGACCCTAGATGGGCAAGCGAAGATGAAGGCTATTGATGCTAGTACCTTGGGTGCAATGGTGGACATCACGTCATTCCTCCGTGTCATAGGGTCACTCATGTTTCTCATCACCACCACATGTGCCGACATCGCCTTTGTCATAAATGTCCTCGCCAAGTTCTCACAGGCCCCACACTAGCTGCACCTTGATGCAGCCGTCCGTATGTTGCGATACCCAACTGATCTTTAATTTTGATCATTGCAAAAATGTGAGTTAGGTGATCTTTAATTTTGTTCAATCTTTTTCTGAGGAAGTTACCTAGGTAGCACCTAAATATTCGTTGAACGAAAAGGCGTGATCCTTAAATCCGATGTTGAAATACCCTACTGATCTTTGATTTTGGTTTTTTTTTCAAAATTGCTAATTATGTGTTCCACGATTTTGAACACATTTTTTAATATTTTAGTTATTTAGGTAGTTCCTAGACTTTCGTTGAATGAAAATGTCAGATCCTTAAAGTCGACGAACTGTTGTGAATCCGCACACGAACAAGGATCCTCGTCGAGCGCACATCTAAGTGTAGCGGATGTGTGGAAAACCCATGCGCTCGCTATTTGACAGGTCTGACATGTCCTTCTTAAACGCCAGACAGGCCAGGTAGCGCGTCAGTAAGGTGCGCAACAGCGCATTCAGAGCGTGAACATGGGTTTATTTGAATTTTTGCCGATTTTCAAGCCTGTGGAACCCAGGTCATGAACGAAATATTTTTTAGGCTTGCTAAAGTAATTATTTAGGTGATACCTAATAAATTCGTCTAAGAAAAAATCTGCTCATGGAAAACCAGCAAAAAAATGTTTATAATCGAAATCCAAGATCAGTAGGGTAATTCGGGTTCGCCACCGGCAGCCAGCCGCGTCATTGCGCGATGGAGAGCGGCGCCAGATGATGCGGCTGGATGCGTCTAAAACGGTTGCCACTCACGACACGTCAGTCATAGGCACCAGAACCGTTGGTTTGCACAGGGACTGACATGTCAGGCTGAACTGATAGCTCTGAGACCGCCAGTCCACCGTGCGCATTTGGTCCGCGAGCCAAATGTGCACCGTGACTGCAAAAGAATACGTGACATAACACCTGGTTTCAGAATATTTTCAATGAGATGGAATCTTTAAAATAATTAAGTTGGTACCATAACTTTAGACGACAAAATTGATCTTGTTGAAAGAAAGGGGCCAAAAATATTTACAATCAAAATTAAAGATTAGTAGGATATGTGGTCTCTATCCAACGCCGAGGCCTCACATTCCGTCGTAAGCCGTCCGTAGTGGTTGTGGGCAACACTGATAGTGACTAGGCATGGAGCCCCAATGAGATGACCTACACTGGTTGAATCTTTCTCAACGGGGCACGACAGTACCATGGCGTAGCGGGAAGCAAGGGTGTGTCACATGTAGTACAGCAGAGGCAAAGTATGTGGCTTTGGGTACTGGTGCATGTGAGAGTGTGTGGCTGAGTCGCTTGTTGGATGAGTTGCGTCAACCTGTGTCGTCCACTGCCTTGCATTATAACATCGAGAGTGCCGCTGCGTTTGTCGAGAACGATGGTGTCCACCGTGCATGCATGAAGTACATGAATATTGAGTCTCACTATGTACGTTCCTTGTTGGATTAGGGCAACATTCACATCTTGTGGTTCGAGACAGTGAAGCAGTTGGCCGACTTCCTCACTAAGGCATTGTAGCACACCTCATTCAAGAAGGCTGAGTATTTTCAGAATGCTACCCTAAATGCATGTGGCGTGAAACTTCCGCTTCCATGGGTTCACGTCGCTCATCCTTGTTGCACATGTGATTAATATCCTTTTATTCTTGTACTTAGTGTTGGGCCGGGGAGCATGGAGGAGCATTATCCCTGTATGTTCATGTACAATGATGCCTTTGGTTTATGGAGGAGTGTTGTTGTTTTATCCGTGCACTAATTTACTAGCTCATATTGTGTCCTCTTGGCTGGTGTACATGTTTATGTAAACGACTGACTGGATGGACAGTGATGCCGACGGGACGTTGTTCAGTGGATCGGACGTGTCGCCGTGAAGTCGAGCGTGTGGTTCTCCGTCTCCTCCTCCTCGCGCTTCTGACATCACACCCTCACACGATCAGATTCATCGGCAACAATCCTTAGCTATCACGTCATCAGTAGTCATAGATAGCTCTTAGGAGCAGGGCAGCCGGCGCCTGAGTTGGGTAAGCTGTACCTCTACATAGAGATTTTTCTTCCTTTTTTGTTATGTTTGTTTGTTCAGCCCACGGCCTATCGGCTCAGCCCATAAGCTCAGCGACAATGGCGGGGCTGCCACCGCCGTCATGTAGCGGCCGCTAAGGCTACTGGCGCTGCAACCGTCGGTGCTGCAGTCGCTGGTATAGTGGTCTCAAAAACGGCTGTTGTTGCACAGCTATTGAAGCGGCTGCTATTGCTACGGGTGTGGCCTATGCTGCTACTGTCGCCGATGCCGCTGCTTCTACTACTGCCGTTGCCGCGGTTGCTGCTGCTGTGCCTGTTATATTAGTAGTTGTTGTGTCTACGGCTGCTGGTGCCACTGCCGTCGCTGCTGCCCCCATTGCTCCAACTGCTGCTGCTGCTACGGTTGCTGCCACTGCTGCGACGTCCACTTTTGCTGCTCTTGCTGCTACTACTGCTGCTACTGCTACTAATTTTGCTTCTACCGGTGGTCACTCACTCCTCTAAATGACATTGCCAGCAGGTTCTCTGACGTTGTTGCGGTGGCCGCTCACCTCCCTGTGTCACATGTGGGGATCAGAGTTGTAGGGAAAAATCTAGCAGTATTTCCCCTGGCCCAGTGGCCATGGAAAAAAATCTCACGCGGCCACCAGGCAGGTTACCGCTGCCAGAAAAAATCCGCCAACATTTCCCCTACATTGGCGTTTATGGGAGGTCAGCCGACGTAGTCGGGAACCTGTATGCCACTAATGCTGCTACGTCTACTACGTTACGGCTCTGATACCAAAATGGAAGCTATCTAATGTGTAGGTTGGGACAGTAGCGTTGTTGATGCAACATGCGAGAACCCACGCTCGTTGCTTGTTGTTGTAGCCAAGGCAAAGCGACAGTGGCTTTGCTTCCCCCTTAGTCTGCCGCACTATAGTCTTAGTTTGAAAGGTCTGGTTTGTTACTCAGAAGTGCATGCGCCAGAGTTAGCGTCATAACCACAGCTCGAATGAAGCAATGACTGATAAGGAGTGGATACTGAGCAAATGACTGAGATCCCTCTCAGATTTAGCCTCACCTCAGCTCAGCCAACCTGGAAAATCGTAGAATTATCCTTGCATGAACCCTGCCAGATACCAGAGGGCCCAAAACCCGGACGTTGTCCGTTTTGCTAAAAACTGGAGCATACCAAAATAACCACGCAGCGAACGTAGTCGTGCAGTCAACGGCTGCCCTGCTCTTGAGAGCTATTTACGACTGCTGATGACGTGACAGCCAAGGGTTGCTGCCAATGGGGGTGGTCGTATGAGGGTGTAATGTCAGAAGCGCGAGGAGGAGGAGAACCACACGCTTGGCTTCACGGCGACACGTCCACTCCACCGAATAGCGTCCAGTCGGCATCAGCGTCCATTCAGTCAGTCGTTTGCACAAGCATGTACACCCGTCGAGAGGTCATAATATGAGTCAGCGAGGTAGTGCACGGACAAGATAACAACTGGCAGGATTACAAAGCCAAAGAAACATTCGTGCGACTTAAACATGCCGTCGGGGCTTCTCCAACATGTTGGAGGAAACACGCCAGACAAAAGGAAACGCTAGGCAGCAAGTTGGGGCAGCAGCGTTGTTGATGCAGCGTGCGGGCTTCCACGCTCGTTGCTTAAGTCTGCTGCCCCCTCAGTCTGTTGCTCTACAGACTAAGTCTGGAAGCTCTAGGTTTTTTACAAAAAAATGCGCGCGCCAGTGTTAGCGCTAGAAAGCAGCTGGAAACTGAAAGTGACTTACTAGGAATGAAGATTGAACAACAATGGGAGACCCCTCCAAGTTCTAGCTCCCCCCCACTAGTGTACAACTTGTTACTCAGCTATCCAGCCAATCAGAAAATAGTCCTTGACCTATTTTCTGGCAGGCTGGGTTTTCTCGGTGAGCCCTGCCGGACGCCCGACAGCCCAAAACCCGGACGCCGTCCGTTTTGCCTGAAAACTGGAACATACCATAATACCAGCGCTGCAAACGCAGTCGTGTGGTCATAATCAGCTAGAAAAACAGCAGCAAAGAGTTGTGGCTGCCCGAACCCAGGCAGTGCCTACGACACTCAGTGATGCCAAACAGTGCCACACAGCAAGAGACATGGACCCTAGGCGCAGAATGATGCTGCAAACGCAATGGCACAACCAGAAACAACGCTGGGTGCATGTAGACAGCATCTGCAATGGCAGTGACCGCCGGTTGCCCGACCGCCGAGGAGGCCTGCCGATGGAGTTGAGTGCGTCGCCAGAGGGAGGAGGCTCCAGCGAACTGTGAGTAGGCCTCAGCGTGCGTCGGCTCCATCGAACGACACTTGAGCAACGTCGAGTCTCACCGTCAGCCATCTGCACGCCCATGTACACAAGCCGGGAGGACACAACAGAGTACAATGAGAGATGCACGAAAACCAACACAGACCACTGTGAAAAAACGAACAACAATGAAACAAGCAACATATCGACAGTGTAGCAATGACATCTTCAATCATGGGGATCGCTTCCTACTAAGCTCCGTGAAGACAACATTGTCCATTGAGTTTGACTCCCTGACTTTATGGCAATTCATCTGGTTTTGCACGTGAGCAAGCTCAAATACTGTCGAGATCCCAAAGAAAGATTTTGCGACACGACTGTCGCTCGTTGTCCCTTGAGTCATGTTGACGGTGTTATGAAATACGTTATCAAGGACATCCTCGGACATGGCCGTCATGGGAAACGACCAAGTATGTGTCTAAGTGGCACAGATACGATGCCACGCACATAAGTTGGGAGCCCTACGACAACCACGAGAGGTCGATCATCTAATCGATGACTAGCACAGGCGAAACCATCTTGCGTCTAATAACGTGTCAGAGCGTCACAACTAAAAGAGGGTGAAGTTGTGCGTCTTCTGCGTGCATGCGTCCATAAACCCTGCAACTGGGCGTTTTTTCCATTGAATTTATGGCACACTACGCTTCGACCTCAGCCAAAGAGGGCATTTTGGCCACATGGCTCGTCTCTTGGTGTTTTGCTCAATAATGTTGTAGCAGATTCAAGCACCTTCCACAAAGGTCAACAAAATTGTCACAAGCCGTATCCACGTGTCTATAGTATTCAGTCAAATCCGAAACGATGTTGGATTTGTATAAAACCGCGCCTGGCTCATATCGAAATCCCCCAACTTCTCGGTGGAGGTTCCCAAGGCCACCAGTCACAATGCGGTGCTCCATGCGTCGCTTGACATAAGCACCTAAGACCAAAAAAATAGGCCACATTGTGTTTCTCGCGGAAATGTATAATCAAAGTACATGGTATGCTAAACATAAATTGTCCTAATTGTTTGGACCTTCATCTGCAACGCACCTCATTCTTGTGAACCATTCACGTCCCTCTCAGTGCAACGCTTTCGCTTTGATATTAGTGTAAGAAATCAGACGGGAAGCTTGGGCCTAAACCGCGGTGTCTGAGTGCCTCCGCCCCTCAACCCACTATGTCTAACCGTCCACAAGCTTCGAACCCATTCAACATACGTGGAGATGTTGGACAACACTATAATGGCTTAAAAAGAAAGAGGGAAATTTTGTCCATGTAATCATTGTCTTATCTGTCCTTATGCGAGGTGACAAGTCGACGAAAGGTAGTATTCGAGCCTACCCGATTCCTGACCCATCAGAAGCTCAAAGGTGGTTCCCTTGTTCGGCTCTACAAGCCAACATGAATGTATGTATAGTTATTCTGATGCCTGGGCCCTTATGGCCGTTCAATTTTTGTATACCTGGGAGTTGCTTGTTCATGGTTTATTGGCTGCGCTCGAAATGAGCTTTTTTCTGTGAAGACTATGTTTTATTATGCTTCTTTATGGTCCTTTTCGATATCATTTGAATTTATAAGTAAATTTCCGGCTAAAAATTGAACGTTCGTTGCTAGGGTGGAGCTATGCATTGTCGAGCGTTACCGCTTGCCATGCCCTGATGTCTACATTGCCGCCGGATGTGGTGGGTACCGGCGAGGTCATTGCCTCGGACGATGTTGCCCGAAAAACTATTCTGACGATGCTTTCGGCTTCATAGAGGAGCGTGAAAGCCTTGGGAATCAATTTTGGCGAAGAGCCCGCTGCAACGTATTCGCAGTCTTTGCGCTGCGCGCTTTCGCCAATGCGGATGCCATGCCTTCGACCACAGATCCTGTCCACGGTGGAGGAGCTGCAGGGCCACCCCATCCACTTCGTAGGTGATCACTGGCTGCGGTTGCCCGCTAAAATTTGTCGTTTCTTGTGTCGCGCGCTCATGATATTGGCGATCAGGTGAGCTGTAAAGGTATGTCGGCAAGCGATCTATCCATTTTTCTTTGTGTGGCTTACGCATCGAGTGTAAAAGCGCCTCTTCGGCGGTTAGCGCGTGCTCATCAGAGGCCGCTCGTGCCAGCTGCGGCCCTCGAGCTTCGTCGCCAGACACGTGCAGCACAGTTTTCCGGGCAAAAGACTTGAATATGATAAAAAGAAGTGCATACAAACAAAAGGTTGAAAACGGAAAGGCGAAAGACAAAGTGACGAATGGGAGGGAGAGGGGAGTTCAAGAAGGGAATGCAAGAAGCACAAAAAAAGTCTCAGCTTGAACACCCGAGGTAAAAATGCAAGAGCAGGTCCATACAGCTGAAATTCCTCCAAATGAAGTAAAACGGGACCAGATAAAGGCCTAACACCTTAAACTACATGTGATTTTTGACTTAGTGAGAGAACATCATGATTTTTTTTGATATGCATTGGGTAGAAAACAAATAAAATTTTAAACGATCATTAATATAATAATTGCTTTATTTTTAGTATAAATTCACAAATTTAAAATAAAATATCAGTCTCTTCCCATTTTAATCACAAATATGTGGTATGGAATGAACTACACTAAAACGATGATACAATCATTTTTATAATCTTCCATGATAAAGTTAAAATAAGTCAATAAAAGGGATTAAATAAAAAATAAAACTTTTCATGCACATATGAAATCATCCAAATGCATTCCCATACAAAAAACACAATAAGAATAATAAAATCACTCTCCCATCCTTGGAGATAATTTATTTTTCTATATATATAATTTAAATTATACAATGAATTCAAATAAAATTATCACATCTATTTAGATAAATAAAAATGACCATTACAAGGAGAAAATATCACTTTAAGTGCAAAATTCATGGAAAAAAAAGATCACCATATTTCTATTAATTTATCTTTGTGCGATATTCCAATCTAATTACCAATATACCTTATTTATTCTATAAAAAACACCTCAAAAATACTCTCACACGAATAGTGAGATCTTGTCAACGTCATTTTTCCAAAATGGATATCATTTTTATTCATTTGAAGGATTTTTTTGAGAATTTTCGTTTCATTAAAATTCTCAAAATCCATGTATTCTACAAAGGATAGATATATAAATCTCAAAAGTCACATTTGTTTCTTCACACGGATTTTTCTAGAGGGGACTATGTGTTTATGTTGGATGCGAAGGATCCATGATATTAAGTATTATTTTATTAGAGGACTAAAAGATTTAGTTTTAATGAACTTCAAAATGATGGTGAGATTAAAATGTTTGGTTTTGAACTTTTTTTTGCACGTCCTCCTCTCCTTCATGGAGGAGGAACATATTGTACCGAGAGGCATATTCCCTTAATTGTTTCCCAATTTCTGTGATCCTCTTATTCTCCCGTATTCATCTGTCTTAGAATTTTGTATGTGATCTCCTAAATCATGTAAAAAAAAAGAAGCAATAATATTCACCGATCGTGCAAGTCCGCGTGCTACATTTTCCTCGTAGCCTCATTTTGAACTTCGAAGTTCGGATGTGCGAGTCGTCAAACGCGGACAATTGTTAGGTTGCTGTGGCAACATCGCAGGTGTACAACTTGCGACACGGCCATGGGTCCAGCATATACCTCGTTTGTGTTCAACCATCGCTATGTGCTGTTCTTTGTATTCAGCGAACATGTTTGTTTTTTCGATCTTTGTTTCACAACATTCATGGTGGAACTGGCTATCGTAGTAAACTCGGGTTAAATAGCCAAAATTAAGGAATTGCATGGATGAAAAACATCCATCAACGGCATAATTTCACATGTGATTCGCCTAAACGTGTTGGAATTAATATAGGAACGCATGTGCAGAAAAACATAATTATTTTAAGGGAAAATTCCTCTGTTTGATAAGGTATATTTGGAATAACATCTCATTATTTTCTTTTAGCATAAATTAATTCATCATATGAAAATGTTGTGGCATGTATGTGCATCAAGATAATCAAACACAAGGTATCATTTGTCATTTTAACTTGAAACACGGCCAAAATTTTGAATTTAATAAATACCAAACCCTTTATATTTCATGTATGATTTTCATGGATGAGCAAAGAATGGTAGGAAAAATTTTAAAAAATATTTCGAAATTATTTTAGCATTAGTTTAGTAACAAGTGCATGATAAACGAATCATTCTTAAAGTTTGAATGTTTAAATCTGAAGGAGAGATGTTTCAAATAATTTGAAAACTTAAATTTGTCATTTTTATTTCCATTGTTGGAAATCTTGTTTTTAAACAACTCCTTAGTGATAAATAGGCCATGTATTGAAGGTATAATATGAAAATTATAATAAGAAATTGTTATTTATTTATTTAATTAGTTAAGTTGAGCCATGTACATGTGTGAAAATTTGTGTTGTGTTTTTTTATGATATTATTTAATCTAATCCCACTCATTCACGTAGTATGGGAATGTGTTTAGTGGGTTTTGATGATGATTCATATGAGGTTTTTCCTAGTAATGTGCTATTATCCATATAACTTTGAGATGCCAATGATAAAGATAAGACACCATTATGTTTTTGTTTTCTCCTTGTGCTCCCCGATTGAATTTATCTAACTAGATTGAGTCTACAATGAGGAGGAAATTTCTTCTGACATGTTCGGGATGGTGTAATGTTACTCTCCAAGGAACAATTGTTTAGACTTTTGCCGTGTAGTGGACAAAAGTCTCTCTTTTGGATAGGCGATGAGTTGTGCACGGATTTTTTCTACCCGCGGCTCATAGGTGGCATGTTCCCACTTTTATGTCGCTGCTGCCGATGAGTTGCGCAATCGAGGTGGTCAAGAGCCTTCGTCAGCGGTCTCCCCCAGTGCCTAGGCTCAGCTCCAAACGCTCAAGCCTAGCCACTTGCCTCAACTGCTACTGCAACGCGCAGGAACGGCCCGAGTCACTCCTCGTCATCGCCACGCGTTTCAGCAGTCTCTCTCTGTCCTCTGGCACGCAAGATTCCCCCGCATTGCAACGTTTGCCAGTCACTAGCTACAACAGAGGTTGCCTGCGCGGGCAAGGTGAGCACCGCAACGGACTCCCTGGAATCTCTTCATGCCAGCCCTCATTGGGTTGGTCCCTGGCCAAAGACTTGTGCTGACACGAAGCTTTTCTGGAGCACCATTGAGATGCTATGAACGAGAAGCAGTGATTGATGTCCCCTGCTGCTGCTGTTGTTGTTGCTGCTGCTGCTCCTTCGTGCCCAGGGCCCTTCCTTGAATACCATGAACCTCCCACTTCCGCCCGTCCGTCCGTCTGTCGCCCCTCCCCCCCTCTCTCCCTCCTCCCCTCCCTCCCTCCCTCCCTCCCTCCCTTCCTCCCTCCATCCCTCC